>NCSK02000149.1:0-79655 GCA_002276475.2 Chlorociboria aeruginascens | reverse complement strand
TGGGGTGATTCAATTGGGGATGGTTGGATTGGAAGAAGAGAGGGGGTGTTGGGGGTGTTGTGCTGAGATAGAGCTTTGATAGTGGGCCCAAGATATGGAGGGGTCTTACGTTGTGTTTGGCTTACTCTACTCGAGTACCAGCAGTCCTCCCTCGTACTATTCTGGAATACGTCGAGATGAAATGACGTAGAGTACAAGTAACCTACCTAGGTAAGGTATGGCTGAGTGTGTGGCTGGGCTGAGGCTTCCCCCTCTCTCGCCTCTCCCCCCTATGCGTTGTATCTTCGTATGGACTGGTATGGGGTAGACGTGGACTTTTCCAGAAGATTGAAAAAATATGCTTCTAATTATGGTTATTTTAGTTCTATTTTGGATTTGCTTTCCCCGTATCCAATTTCGTGGAATCCCTTCGTCATTTTCTTTTGGCCGGGTTTCAGCTCCCCCTATTACTTTGGGGTTTAGCACGTGACGAATATTCTCCCATTTGGATCTGCTCGAAGTCGAGGATTCCAAGAACCTTCCTCATTCTGCAATCTTCCAGGTCATTGTCTTTCTTGTTGCATATCTGGATTTATGTCATCGGGAGATCACAACGCAATTAGGCATGTCAGCAAGTGGAGAGGCCATTTCGGTGACCTGGTGGTCGTGTTGGAACCAACAAAACACCACCTCTAAAAGCGCGTTCAAACCAAACTTGAGCCACAAAATCATTCCTCAAATCCTTTCTATCTTACTTACGTTTACTCTTATGAGACATGTCTTCGTTTACATCCATACCTCTTGAAATCCGACAACAAATCTACTCCTACGTCCTAGAAGATTCCCACCTCGACCGCAATGAGTTCCAGATCCTAACCTCCTGCCACGACACTTCGTTGTTTACCCTGAATAACCAAATTTCCTCTGAAGCCCTTCCACTCTTCTATTCCAAGCATCCATTTGTATTCATCGAAACAACAATCAACATCCTCCAAGACGCTTCAAAATGTATCCCCTTGTTCATAAACAGACATATCCACGATTGCAAAAGTTATGCTCTTAAAATCCGAGTCTCAAATAATGCAATCACCCAATTGCTCACAGACTTCCAACCAGAAACTGCAATAATGTCAGCCCAGTATCTGCGGAATTTCATCCGTATTGCAAATTCTTCACAATGGGATCTACCACTTGAAGGGATCGGAGGCATAACCTCTGTAGACCTAGAATTCTACACTTCCAATGACTATTTCAAGAGCGCGCCCAAAACCAGAGATTTCTTCATCGAGGAAACCAAACTTTTTCGTAGAATACAAAATACGGAGCTCCAGATTAATATCCATGGCGATATAGACACAGCCACGGCAGAGGACATCAAAGCCCAAGCAACAGGACCCGCATTCACGCCCCATGAAATATACACCCAAGCACTAGCTGGATACAATCTAGGAAAAGAGTATTACGACAAAGCAAGCTGCGAGGCAGCGCGCGCCGAATATGAGACCTCATTCTATACAACTTCAGTCTGGTGTCCCAAGCCGCCACTCTACACATCCACACTCTCAAAAACGCTCGACTCACTACGTATCAACCTTTTTCTCAGCACCTCAAAAGTGCACTCCTCACAGCACAAACCCGAAGCCGCACTGATGAACGCCGAAGCAGCGTGGGAGCTCAATTTCAGCCCGGAGTTCGGCGATTGGAGGACGAAAGGGCAGAAGGCGGTGGTGAAGCAGAGGATTGCCGAGGCGTTGATGGAGGCTGGGAGGTGGGAGGAGAGCGCGGTTGCGTTTACGAGCGCGTTATTACTAATGCCGAGGGATAGGGGCATTGCGGGCAAATTGAGGGAGGTGAGGGACAGATGTTGGCTGGGGGCTAAAGGGGGACCTGGGAGAGAGCATCTTGATGGAGTTTAAGGAGCCTGGTTAAGGGTGGTCTGGGTGTACTTTATCGGGGATGGAAAGCAGGCGTCTGGGGATAGATAGATAATGTAGATAATTTAATAAATAGTAGTTTCCCTTTCACATGATTTACTAACAAATCATAGCCCAATCTTTTCCAGAGAATCAACACAGCACCCTCAAACCCCTCACGGGCAACACGCAGTCCCCAGAAACCATAAATAATTTCTCCTCCACCAATACATTCCTCTCCGTATTTTCTTATTTCATGCCAATAATATTGGGGTGTTGATATTGCGTGTGCGAGTTAATCCTTTGTGATGCTTTCTAGCACTGTGTTCCTAACGATTCTAATCTCCGCAAGCCTTTAGTCAACGCTTGCTTCTCCTACATATCGCTGTCTAGTATTACATAATATATTTTATACTCTCATAATCCAAGATTACAATCTCCGCAAGCTTCGATCAGAGCTGGCTCCTCTCAGGGGGGGGGGGGGGGCCTCGTCTTATTAATCTACATCCAAAGTTTTATCTCCCTTAGACTTTAAAAGCAAGAACTTCCGTTGAAGCTCGCTCCTTTTTTGCGGCTTCCTCCTTCCCTTCACTTTTGGCCGTGGCAACGGCTTTCTTAGTCGGATCGGCTGCTGGGTTTCCGACTTTAGTTGTCAAACCTCCATTAGTATTTTTCCGAACCTTCCAAGGATCTCTTTTTGCTCTTCTGATACTTCTCCAAGCTTTTCTTTCATGTCTTCAATCGCCATTTTAATATGTTTCTCTTTAGCAACAAGGATTTTACCTCTGCCGGCACATACCGCACATTTAACAAATGGTGTTTGTATGTTGGCATTTGCACATTTACTGCAAATGCCTGTGCTATGCCGAACTGGTATCCACATGTTTCTGCACTCTTTCGAACCCCTTTTACTCTTCTGGCATCTTGTCTTTTCAAAATCCAAATCATCGTCTGGGTGTGGACTCTTTGAGCCAACGGTGCCTTCTTGGCAATTAGCGCACTTATAATCGCGACGACGGCACATTTTGGTCAACCCTATTGATTATTGGATGTGCTTAGCTTGGTGGGCTTCTGAGTAAGTCGTTGAGCGAGGACGCAGTGATTGAACGCGAAGCATGGGCGTAATTATTAACGATGTTAATTTCAATAAACTATGATGAAGAACTAGAGTGTGGAGGAGTTTCAACGCTGTTTATCAATCTTTGAAGGCGTGTGGCTTTGTAGGTCTCTGAATAGGTCGCTGAGGGGCAATATGATGATCAAAACGTGAAGTTATATTTGCTGCTGATATTTGATGTTCATTATTTTTAAAAGAAATTTCAGAAGGTTCGGAAAGTCTCGAGGCTATTTATAGGCGGAATTTCAATGATTCACAAGCTTTCAGTAGTGGTGAATGTTCTGAATTATCTCAATTTGACTAAAATAGCTTTGATTAACCCTAAGGGAACGATTACTTTGATATTCTGCATGCTCTCTGTCTGTATACTAGATTTTATTTTACAGTATATTTTACATACAATCCCCTCTCCACAAATCCTCAGTTCGAAGTTGTGGTCTGTCTTACAACAGATATATTTCTTTCCATTGTTGCAACTTGAAATACACCATTCCTTGAGACCGATTTCTTCATCGTGATTTTCTGTTCTGCGGTATATGTTTCCACCACAATCTTTGTTCCGGCCTTCCCTTTAGCAGTTTTATCACCCCTAACCATTATTTCCTCATCCGCAGGCTCTTCCAGTCTGGCTACCGTACCCAAAGATCCTTCGATGTTTTCCTCTGTAACCTTTGCTTTACTTTTGTTATCTCCGTCAACTTTTGCTTTCACATCTAATGATGCCTCGTCTATCTTGACTTTGACCTCCCCTCGAGCTGCTCTAACCTTCTCTACCATAGCTGCCTTGGCCATAAGTTTCTCCGGGTTCTCGACTTTGGCCTGTCTTCCAGCGATGTGCGCCCTCTCACTCGGGCCTCCCTCGTCCTTTTCGGATGGGCTTGCTTTAGTCTCCGTGACTCGTACAGCAGCGTTCACATTCGACATTGCGCCCGCTTTTATAGCTTCAGCCTCCTCCATAATTGACGATCTAGAAGCTGGAACTCCCCCTTTGCCTTCGATTCTTGCTTCCTGAACTGCCTTAGGTGACGTAAGTACGTTGTCTTTGCTTTGAGGCAGGGAAGCAGATTTGCTTGAGGTCGCTTTTTCCTTCAGCATTTTGCCCTGTTTCGTTCTTCTTGAAATCATCTGTGTCCAAAGCCGGCCGAATGTTATCATTGCCATATCATATTTGCAATTTTTGCAGTACATGCGTTTAGGGTCGGTATTTAACCCGCTAATCTTTCTACTCTCTCCGTTTGTAATGTTTCTTGAGCGACGGTTCTCTTCTTTCCCGGCATTGCTGGGTTTGATTTTCTTGTTGCATTCTGTGCAAGAAACTGCGCTCATGGACTGAGACATAATGATAACAATCAACTATCTCCTGTTAGTCCTGCTATTTTGTCGCCCAACAAGACATAACTCACTTTGATTTTGATATTTGATATTAATCTTCCTATTTGGTTCAAAAGTGTTTTATGTTTGGTAGTTTATAAGGAGAAAGCAGGAAGCCCTACGAGCTGTTCAAGAAAATTATAAGTAGAGACTTGATGATTCATAACCTTCCAACCGCTGTGAATGTTCTGAAATTATGAGTAATAAACATTCCATAGCCTTTGTTGGTATCACCAGGTTGGTGATTTAGATCATGTAGGGTTCAAAGTATTGTATTTGTAAAGTCTAAGGCTAGAAGAGAGGAAGGGGGAGGACCCCTTATATACCCAAGGGGTGCCTCCCAGTGAATCCTAATGATCCACAGCTAGCTCATATGAATCACACTGATTCGGTTAAGGAGCCGAAAGGAGCAATAAGTGAAGCTATTCCCACTCATGCCCCGAGAAAGACCAATAGTACTCCTATGGCCGAAGTGGCCCCATATGACTACCTTCAATCGTCGTCAAATTATAAATTGTGCTTAAGTTCTGAATATTTCGCATATTCTCACTCACCTCACTTCATTTGGGTAAAATTATTTCAATAAAACTATAAATATTTTGGCATTTTTCCCGTGATCTGTATCTATAATCTTGCTGTGTATTTTTACAGTATTCTCAAGGCTCTCACAATATAAGCTAAGCTCCATGCATGCGCCTTTCATTCCAAAGCCCACCATCTCTAGCCAATTAATTAACTCATCCAACTTCCCTCATTTGCGGCACTTGGTTCTTCCTCCACTCTTCTGTCGACCCTCGCGCTTCCCTTTTTTCCCTTTCGTTTTTTTCTTCGCTAGATTCTTCCTTCCCGCAGTATTTTGTTGCGCAGCTAGAGGATCCTCCACTTTCGCAGGTTCAGACTCGTCTTTCGATGAGGTTTCATCTTCTTCCTCACTCTCTTCGCCTTCGGATATAGCTCTTTCCTTTCCATCAGATATTGCGTGTTCCTTTACTTCAGTAGATTCAGCCTCGTCTTCCGATGAGGTCTCATCCTCGCTTTCTTCACTTGTAGATGCTGCTCTTGCCTTCCCTTTTGATAACGGTTGTCCCTCCCCTTCCGATGGACTTTTAACGGGTCTGTCTTTCTGACAAGCTTTTGCATCACCGGGAAATGAATTTTCTTCCTCCCCTTCTGCCAATAAATCTTTAGCTACTGGTTTAGACGTGCTTCCAGATGAGCTTGCAGATGAGCTGATATCTTCTTCTGCAGCCGGTCCTGCAGCGTCTCCTCGGTTCGCCTGACCTGAAGGTCCGGACTCGGTCTGATGAATGTCCTTGCTTGTGGATTTTTTGCCTTTATGCCGTTTATTTCTTTTCTTTCTCCCCCAAAGGCTAAGGAAGATAGTGGTTTACTTGTTCTTTGCGTCCTTCGCCTTCCTTTCACACGCTCTGCACCTCTCACGGTTATGAATGTCCGTTTCCCAGTTATCTCTGCATTCTCTTTCTTCATTTATCTTCTCTGACTAATACTCGTCCATCTAAATTTATCATCACCCCAGAGCTTATTAAATCTTGGGTCTTCTATCTCATTATAATTTCAGATTTTCTCTATCTTCTGCATTTAAGCCATATTTGATAGCACGACATGATCGCGCTCTACTCAATTGTTTATATGTTACTCTCGCTATTGCCACTTCATGATAGAGCGGGGTGGTGGAAGTGATCTCTATTACTTGGAATGGGCATTATTCGCAGCTACCAATTTCTTAGAAAGGGTGTAACTCTAACAATTGTTCCATATTCTGTCATTATCTATTTATTTCAAGGATATAAGTACCCAGCAAACTAATATTAAGTAGCGGAAATACAAATTCGAAAGGGGTATATGAAATCCAGCGCTTGCGTCAATATAACTCCTATACGTTCTTTCCTTCCTTGATAACTCCTATGCAGGATATGCAATCGTAAACCGCTGACTCCTCCCAAGAACAGATAAGTAACAACCAAGTATACATAAGTCAAACTAAGCAATGAGAGCCAAGCGGGCAATCACACTTCATAGTCTTTTTTCTGAAGCTGTTTAGTCGTTTTTCGACCTTTGTACGCCTCATATAACTTCCATAAGATGGCAACCAGAACCGTGAGCGGGGCTGTTATGGCAAGCCAAAGCCACCAGATCCCACTAACTTCTATTTTATTATTATCTGCAACGGCAGAAAACACACCAGCGCCGAGAATAGTCTTGAAATTATTAGCCTCGGTTTGTCATTTTTAGAAAGTGTTTTGTCTCGAAATGGTGAGCTACAGGAGGGATACTAACTGCAGTAAAAGTCCCCGGCAGAAAAACCATCGTCAATGCCGCAATAGCATTCATACTCGTACTATCTTGTTTCATGCTTTTTGCCAACGAAATATTACTAGCCGAGTCCTGCTGGGTAACCAGATTCAACACTAATCTAATCGCACCATCCGTCCGATTCTTATAATTCAGAAACCAGATCTTCTGCTTCTCGACACTTTTGATCGTGTACTCGATCGAATCATATACTCGATGATATAGGAATTCTGGACGTGAAAGCAAGGAGTGGAGACGAGTGTGCGACAGTTTTATGAGGCTGGCCGTTACGAGCGCTACTTCAGCGTTTGCGAGATGGGAATCTGCGTTTTGAGACATGAGTTGCAGTTTTTGGGTTAGGGAACCGAGACTGTCTTGGTCCGCCTCGACGAGATTTGCGAGATGGTCTTCTAATTTGTTGACCTGTCTCATGGTTAGTATTTTGAGTGTCTCTGAGGTAAAGAGCCCGCTTACCTGGGACCACATAAAGCGCTGAAAACGCTTGACGTGATATTTCGAAGCTTCGAAAGATAAGCTGCTCAGAATTACTGCGATATCGAACGGTTCGGCGGTCAGAAGGGATGTGCCAGAACTTGCGCCAGTTGCAACCTTTAAGATGCCTTTCAGCGCATTAACGCTGGAATCGCCCTCCTTGTGAGATAATATATAGGTAGTGAGATGATCCACAGCATTGTACTGCATATAAACTGATAGAGGCGCGCCTTGCTTCTGTAAATTCCATCGTGGATATTGGCAAAAGAAGTCTATTACTCTTAGTTCGAGTTATGAAATAAACACTTTTAACTTACCACAAGCGGAAAATTTTTCATTCTCGTCATAATCCCATCTCATCTGTGGAGCCCAGTAGTCCGGTCTCCCTAATAAGTTGAGTAGATAGGACGGGTTTATCCGAAAAGCCTTGAAGAGGGTATCAGTGTCACTCCGGGTTATTGATATCCGACTTCCATAAGAAGTTTCTTTGGTCGGAGTGAGAGGAACAAGTCTATAGGTCTTAGTTGGATTCATATCTTGGGGTTTATCACAAACAAGATGAGAAGTCTCCCTCGAGGAGCAGACTTTCTATTTTGAGTTAGAGATCCAGTAAGAGTTCTCACAGCATAGTGTTCATTATGCACTTCCTATGTTCAGAAAAATCAGGTTGTTCCATATTTAAGAGGGCGTATAGATCTTCCTTACTTGAAAAACGTGATTTGCCGCTTGTGAGTCTAATTTAAGCCACTCTTTAACTATAATCAGTGTCCACGAGTATATCAATTTGGAGAAGATACTTACCAGGATCAGGTGCATTTGTATCAAAACACTCTATACACGTTTCCTTTGAGAAGTTATTTTCATTTCCCAAATGTTCCTTCTTTTTCGCGGCGCCAAATATGTCTTGCATCGACTTGATATCGCTCAAATCCTGGTCAGGCTCCAACGAGTATTCAAATTCGAGATCATTCACATCATTGTCTTCATGCCTTGCGTGGCGATTCACATCATTCATTTCGATAGAGTTGCGCCGTGGAACCACTCGCTCTCTTGCAAAGGAGTGCTCTAGGCGCGAAAAGAACTCAACAACTTCCACCATTTCGCGTTTTGGACTGATTTGCAAAGGTTTGCAATGGAAGTTGGTTGTCACCGAGTGTAGAGTAAGCTCTGCTTTTAGCTCTATATATACCATCCTGTCAAAACCTTCCGTGAGGTTACCTAATCTGCGACTCAGCACCCGGGGTTACCTCTGTACTCTGGACTACATAGGATGGAGGGGAAGGATTTAGCTTGGTTGGCTCTTTCGATCCTTCTTCCGCCATGCATAGCTTGATGATGACACACAGGCTAAAGCCTACGATAACGAGATAGAGAATAAAGAATTGAAAAAGAAATAAGGACGAAAAATCAACCAGAAACTAAATTTATATACCGAAATCGCTATCACGTGCCAGATCTCATCTCAGAAAATCTTACCCCCACCTTACGCAATTCATTGCCAACATAACAACTTGAGAAGCAAGAGGGTTTGGTGGACAATACCAAGATGCCAACGGTAAAGCATCAATCCAACTGGGTCAACGGCGCCTACCAACCGGCAACGGCAGAAAAGATTCATGTTATCAACCCCGCTATAGAGGCATCAATCGCCACTATAGATTCGACACCCCTCGAAACCGTTAACACCATCATTTCTTCGTCACTTGAAAACTTCTTGAGCGGCATTTGGAGCAAGGCTGATGCATCAACCCGATTTGCAGTCCTCTCCAAGGCAGCGGTCCTTCTCCGCGCTCGTCTCCCCGATTTCATCACTCTAGAAACCCAGCAAACGGGTCGACCTATCCGGGAGATGAGAGCACAGCTCTCCCGTATTCCGGAATGGCTGGAATACTTTGCGTCGCTGGCCCGCACTCATGAAGGACGTGTCACTCCATTCAAAGGTCCTGTAGTGAATACACTCACCCGTTTGCCGCTGGGGGTCGTCTTACAGATAACGCCCTGGAATCATCCACTCTTGATAGCGACAAAGAAGATTGCTGCAGCGTTAGCAGCAGGGAATTCTGTTATTGTGAAGCCATCTGAATCTGCGCCGCTGTCTGTGCTAGAGATGGGAAAACTGTTCCAAGAGGCAGGTTTGCCTGATGGGACTTTGCAGATCGTCTCGGGGTACGGGCGAGAAACGGGAAAATTTCTTTGCGAGTCTGCATTGGTTGCAAAGATTGATCTAACAGGTGGCTTAGCTACATATGAAGCGATCGCGCCAGTGGCAAGTAAGAACCTCATACCTATTACAGCTGAGCTGGGTGGGAAAGCGCCTGTGTGTATCTTTCCGAGTATGTCGGTGGAGAATGGAGTAAGGGCGGCTCTATTCGCCAGTTTCATTGCAAGTGGGCAGACTTGTGTAACAGGAAGTCGCTTGTTGATACATTCGGATATCTATGATAGATTTGTGGATTTAATGATACTAAGAACAGAGACTTTGAGAGTTGGTGATCCGACTGATGACCGGACTCAAATTGGAGCTGTTATCTCACGCACGAGCGTGGAGAGATGCTCTAAATTTGTCTCACAGGCCATTGCAGAGGGCGGCAGGGTTTTTTGTGGTGGGAAGCCTACTAGTGTAGATGGGAAAGGATTCTTCTTCGAACCAACACTTATTGAGATAACTGCTGGAAGTAATCTGGCATGTAATGAAGTTTTTGGTCCTATCATAGCTCTCATCAAGTGTGAATCTGAGGAGGAGATCGTCAAAGTGGCGAATGCTACTTCTTTTGCATTGGGCGCATCCGTGTGGACAAATGATTTCAGCCAGGCCCATCGTGTCGCTGAAAATATCGATGCAGGGATTGTTTGGATCAATGGACACCACTTGAATGATCCATCTTCACCATGGGGTGGATTCAAGGAGAGTGGGATGGGGAAGGAGAACGGTGTTGAGGCTTATGAGAGCTATACCAAACTGAAGAGCATCATCATTAATTATGGACAAGAGCCTAGTTGGTTCGATGACAATGTGCAAAATGCTCGGTATGGATAAAAATACTCCATAAAATATATAACAATAGAATAAAAGTAATGTACAGGACCACAATCTCTCAAGTAGGTGGAAGGGAGAGAATAGAGGTAATCGAACTTTAATTGAAGGTCTTGATGGATCTGAAGATTACCTCCATCTTTATATATCTAAAAATGGGTCTTCCATGACTCCTACATTCCTGATTTCCACATCTCGACAAGGTACCTAAAAAAGACTAGCGAACGTCTACCAAAGGAATGTACCTTTAGGATGTTAGAAAAGCAATATTAGAAGGAATGATTGATACATTAAAGGAACGCCTAAAAATCGATGATATATGGATATATTGCATGTGAAACAATCTCGACCTATTATAAATACAATACTAACTTATATTAACAATATTAAAAAATTCTAAATATTAGGTAATTGCTATTGTACAGAATTTCTAAGGTTTTTTTGATTTCCATTTTCTATCATAAGCATTATTGTCCAACTCCTTAGCATCTCTTTCTTTTTCATGTTTATTGCAAAGCCCTGATATTATATTGTGCGTTTCTCTGGTCAACATCGCAGTATAGGGTTCATAATAGTCTCGGATGATGCGATTATTTCTGTCCTTGTCTTGTTCGTGACTATACCAAACATGATCTTCTGTTGCTGTTATATTTTTTGCCCCAATCTCATATTTTGGGGCGCAAATTTCAACTATTTCTGTAGTGTATGGAATTTGAAACTGTCTTCCGCCCTTGAGACGTAGTTTTGTAACGTCCTTCTCGCAGTCATACTGGTTATTATTATCCATGTTCGCGCATTTCCAACGTCCAATAATCAATCGACACATGGTTTCGAAAATAAAACAATATTAGAGTAGGTTTGGTAAAGAAGATAGAAAAAGGATGTAAAAGAAGAGAACTAAAGCGCCACAAGAAATAGAAATAAAACCCCAGAAGGGTTGACAGAGAAACTGAAATATATGATTATGGACTCTGATGAACTTGAAGGTGAGGTGACTCGGTAGGCCAATGACCTAGTATAAAATATTGACCCAATGATTTCTATTGAAAGGCGGGTCATGTAATGGGCCGGGTCCTTCACCAACTTGGTGTTCTAAAAAAGGGACCTGTGAGCTATTCATGGATGCCTATTTTTGTTTAACTTTTGGACTAATGGATTTCTGAGATGTATTGAGTTAAGCTTTATGATTTGTTTTGTATTTAACTAAATTCAATTGAGTGAAAATTAAATTAATCTATTAATAATAAATTCATTGAAATTCTGCACCAAAAATTACTTATTACAAAAACCGATTGATAGACCAACACTGGTTCTATTGGGTAAGAGGAATGTTGGGTCGATAATTGATCAGTAGCTGGCTTCCAGAATCAATTAATTTCTAAGAATCAAACCTAGAGTCTATTTCTAAGTCCCTAAGAGTCTCCAAGGGCCAACTAAATTGGACACCCCGTCACTGTTGCCATAATTTACCTCAACAAGCAACTAGGTAGTATTTAGTTAGGCATCTGGCCAAAAGAGCTCAGCCAGAAACACCGCAGTGCAGTGGACTAGCTCGTACAGATTGTTGTTTTCAAGCAAAGTTTGTCTGACTCTTTAGAGAGCGTTTCAAAGAACCAATCTGGAGGATGGCTGCCATCTGAATCATCGAAGTTACGGCTGTCCCTTATTCCGATTTACTTTAGACGGGCTCCTCATGTCTAATTCACAGGGGCTCGAGCATTTCCAAGCAAGGCTGATCGAATCGAGAACACAAGGGAACACTGAGTGTTTATCGGACTAATGGACAAGAATATGTGAGGGCAGATCTTCAAGGATAGGTAATCGGGATCCAACTGGTGTGAAAATGGGACTGGGGAGTCAGTCAATATGACTCTGAGAACAACTCAAATAGAAGAAAATGGTATATTTGGGAATCCTGATGACAATTGCGCCTTCTCCCGTCCAGAGTTCCAAGGACTATGACACAGCGCCATCATCCTCCTCCTTTTCAATGCCATCAATATCCCTACTGTTCCTTTCCGGAGTAACCTCCACAAATTCTGCCCCCGAACTTTCACCACCGTCTGAGTTCTGCCCATTCATCTCCACCTCCTCAACATCACTCTCTAATAGATCATCAATATCACCCAGCGGACTAATCCTAGGCTCCAGCACCTCCAAATCCTCCAGCACCTCTCTCTTTGGCATTTTCCACAGCGTTGTCGCACAAACTCTTTCCTTAACAATCAAATCATCCACAAACTGATCCATAAATGTCAAGCTAGTACCAATCCTTGTCTTCCTCTTCAATTTCCTCTTATCCTCCAGAAAAGGCTCTAGTAACCTATAAACGTCCGGCGCCTTTCTCGTCAACCGAATATAAAAACAGGCCAGTGCTCTCAAGTACTTGAATTTCTCGCCCCCATACTCCAAGTATTCTGTAAGTATTTCATCGCTGGGACCGAGCTGGAGTAATTTGAATGCGAGACAGAGGAAGGGTGAAGGTCGTTGCGCATCCCCGTAGGTTCCGCCGATGAAATGAATGTGGTCCACCACTCGGTCTATAATATCTGCTTCGTTGACGCCGAAACATTGGTCTTTCCAGAAATAACAGTCGACTATGCGTTCTCGGACTGGCTTTTCCATAATTGTGGCGGGGTTGAGTCCATTGGGTGCGAGGGGGCCAGAGTTGCCTCGTTCGTCCAGGAATCGTTTTTCGTCTGCGCGGTGATTCGCCATGATTGTGATGTCGTTACTAAAGGAGTCATAAGGGTGTTGAAGATTTGAGATTGTGGTATAATAGTTGGAGTGGGTTCTGAATAAATGTTGAAAGTTCGACGAGGTCGGGTCGAAATCTAATCACGAATACGCTTATCGATTGTTGCCATGACATCGAGGAGTTTGTTGACTTTAATCGCAGTGACCTTGAAAACGACATTCACCAGTGATTTCAAATGCGCATTTCCAAATAATAAGTCTTCTTCGGTCGCGGACAACTCACTCTCTGTTAAACCGCCCAAAATCATAATCTACCATGCTTCTCACATCGAGCCAAGTCTCAATAGCCATTTCTTCCTTCATCGGTATTCCCACCCCACAATCCACATTCCTCACTAATATTACTAGTCTTCATTTTCACAACGGCGCTTTTTCTGAGCGGTTATGTGCTTCAACAACAGACCGTTCGTGATCTAAGAGAGGCTATCAAGCCACAACCCAGGCCTGAACGGCCGCGAATTTATCTTCCGCCTCAATTCGCTGTTCAGGAGAATGGGGCAGACGCACAAATCTATGGGGATGATGCGGTTACGGATGGGAATGCCGGAGACATATATGAAGAGTTAGATGCAGAAAGCAAGGGGCGGGGAGTAGAGAGTGGAGGTGAAGAAGCAGCCCAAATTCCTTTCTCGATGCAGCAGGAAGCCTCGAACAGTGTTTCAGAGGATGTTTCGATGGAGGAAATTCAAAAGTACAGCCAGGAGATTTTAGTGGATGTGAGCGAAGCACAAGATCCAGCACCGAGTCCCATGGAGAAACCAATGAGTAGGGCGGCGAGGAGGAAGAAAATCAAAGAGGAGATATTGGCTGCTGGAGAAGGGGAAAGTTTCAAGGGTTACAGAAGGAGGATGTGGTGATTATTGGCATATGGAATGGAAATGAACATTCGGAGTTTCTTAGGATCGGAGTTATGGGAACGCTAAATGATGGACGAACTATTGTATATGATGCTATCCGAATGTTTTCAACACGACCCAGCAATGACAATCTCCCGGTACTAGTTCCCCTCCACATAAAATCTCGAGGTTGGTGATACGTCCTCTATATTTATATTCCCAAACGCCTTTCTAAGTTATTCTCATCGAGCAAATTTGGCCTCCTATACCGAGTCTCCTTCTACTTCCTAGCTCTGGCAATACTGCCTCTTACTTATTCGTTCTTCATACCCTCTCATTTCTTATTCTCATCTCCTCCTTGTGCTTCATCCCCTTTATTATTTTCGGCCGGCTGCTCATTTGCTTGGGCAGTGGCATTCTGGGTTGTTGAAGGATTTGGACTGGTTTCTTTAGACTAGGCCTTATCAGTCAACCACTTTCATTATAATACAGATGAACTCCCGAAGGGAAACCCTTACCAGGCAAAGAGCGCACCGATCTCCAAATCTCCTAACTGGATTATGACAATTCTTCGAGGCCTTTTACCATTAGCAACGTCTCAAAATCTTTTGGACCAGAGTTCTGACATAATAGTTCGCACAATAACAAGACATCTCGTTCTTGGGGCATTCAGATCTGATTTTGGTGATAATTTCGATAACTTTCAACCTATCCCAAGACAGGACACCGGGCCTCAAATACCGGCATTCCAAAAACAAGCTTTCAATGCCTGAAGAACACAGACCCTCGAAATGCTTTAAGATCCCAATGTTGTGGAACACGCACAGGCACCAAACGGTTTACCCCAACCATATATCACGGATCTATCCGGCATCTATCCAAATCAATGCATCCATGCCAGGAAATTCCCTGCTATTGGCTAGTGTGGGAATTCTTGACTTGAGGCTCTAATGCTTCATGCCGCAAAAAGCAAGGCCAAAGCGCAAATGTGTCTCATTACGGTCTCGCCGGTCTGTTAGACCAGTCTCGTGACCTTAGTGAGCCTTTTATGATTCATGCGATGAAGTGGAGTCTTGAAACAAGTTTCTTGTCGGATGAGGACTGTTTGGAGAAGGGAAGGAAGTTAGTGTGGAAGTAAAAATGAGGACGATGCTTGTATTATTGGAAATGGTAATGGGATACGGGGACTTATGACTTGAGATATGTTAGGCTTTGTTAGCTTACAAGGTCCCAGACTGCAGTGCTGCAGCGCTTAAGAAAGAAAGAAAGAAAGAAACTACAGCCACTTAGAGCTTTGAATCGACTTCTGAGTCCCGACGGCTTGATTAGACTTCATGTGCTTTAGCACCCCAAGCATTAAGAGTTTCATTTGTGTACTATTATACGTCTTGGAATCGAGTATCTCAAACTCTCCCTCCCCTATCGAGGCCCCTCCTAATCGGCTATCCTAGAGTACAAGTGAGTGACTCTGTTGAGTAAAACATAAAAAAAAAAGACAGGACATGAAGAGTAAATGCCCGCAGAGCTAATTAGTACGACGCGAGCGAGAATAAACCCATATGTGCCAATTATTCAACTCCAGTCATTGTCCAAAAAATGGGAAGTCCACGCTGTGCCACCAGTCGTACCACTGGATGCACTATCTCTCCAACGTTGACAGTAGCCGGTGTTCGCCAAGCTGGATCATACTTAATGACTTAATCCTTTGAGTAACAAAACCTCTCATAATAACCTTCTTATTTGGTTACAAGGAGAATGCCGGAGTGTTCATTTGAAAGCCTTGCAGTTGTTGAATATCATACGCTAGTACTGGTGAAAAGGAGTGGTGCATTCATCAGCTGGCTGACTAATCACAGATTCAAATTTCCTTCAATCTTTCCTTCCACTACAACTTCTTGTCTCATTTTCGGAGTACCTGGGAGCTCACTTCTTTCATAATTCTCGATCAAAAATCGGAAATTGAGCAGATTTTATTCGCATAATACCGGGTTCTGGACTCTCACAATCTCGAATTTGGTTGCCATCCCAGATGATCCGCCTTTGAAACAGACAGGATACTCGAAGAACAATATGAAGGCTTTTACAATTGATGTATCGTTTTGCTTTGTCTGGCGGCATCTCCCGACAGGCTAATTCCATGCCATCCCATTGAAACATGTTGGGCAATAAAGAAATCCTCTGGACGCTTTCCTTGAACTTTGTTCAATATGTGATATATTCAATTTATGGTCAGAACCTTCCGAGACTATAATCCTATCTTATTCCCTTCTCTATTTTCATTCTAAATTTTTCTATTATCTTCCTCGACCTGTCGTGGAGCTTTTCATAAGTCGCAGATTAGAACCAATTTCCCATCACGATGAAGAATCAGGCATCTTCACGAGTTATCATTATTGGGGCAGGGTGGACAGGCCTAGCGGCTGCGAAATCATATTTAGCAATTAAGCCCAATGTGTCTTTGACAATCATTGATGATGATAGTAGTGTTGGAGGAGTCTGGAGTGCGTCAAGAATCTATCCTGGCCTCATCGCGGACAGTACCGCAGCCATTTTCGATTATTCCGATTTCCCTATGGATGTGGTAATGGGCTTGGACAAATGGGCAGATCTTCCTGCGGCCACTGTCCATGAATATCTAGAGCGATATGTCGATGAATTCGACCTGAGGCGGCGATGCAGACTTAATACCAAAGTTGTACGAGTGGAGAGAAACGAAAAGCGGGGGGATGCTGTGTGGAAGTTAGAGATCCAAAATGTGGCCTTTCATGACCGTACTAGAGAGACACTATTCTGCGACAAGTTGATTGTGGCATCCGGAATCAGTTCTTCTCCAAGCCTTCCATCGCATATCGATTGGGGGACATTTGATGGCCAAGTTATGCATTCAAAGGAGGTTGGTATGAAACATACCATCTTGACGTCAAATTCTGTTCGCCGCTTGACCGTTGTTGGAGGCAACAAATCCGCGGTCGATGTAGTGAACATGTGCGCACTTGCAGGCAAGGAAGTTGACTGGATCATTCGGAAAGAAGGGCATGGTCCTGGAATTCTCATGAACGCAAGAACAAATGGCGTACATGCTGGAGCACTTAAAGCAGCACGCATCTCACAATTCGTTTCACCCAGTGTGTTATCGCCGAAAGGGTTTGTGTACTGGTTTCTTCACAGCGGGAAATGCTGGCCTGGGACGTATCTACTTAAGTGGATGTTTGCGCGGGTTTCTAAGTCGTTAATAAAGGATATGTACGAGGGTAACGAGAACAAGATGAAGATCTCCCCCGAAATTAAAAAGTATATCCCCCCCACCATTCATCGTTCCTAGCTTTTCTGACCGCCATAGTCTTTTTTGGAGTAATAGCAGTGCTTCAGTTCTTCATGACGGGAGCACATTCATGAATATGGTCGCGGAAGGGAAACTTATCCATGTTCACCGCACCTCAGTCTCATATTTGGCCGGTCAATCGGTACACCTTTCTGATGGCCAAATAGTTCCTTGCGATGCGGCAGTATTTGCAACAGGTTGGGAAATAAACCAACCGAAAATATTCCATCCGTCTCTCCTTCCGGAACTTGGCTTGCCATATTTGATCAGTGAGCAGAGCACAGACTTGGCAAAACATTGGAATACTCTAGATGAATTGTCAGAAATCTACGTCAAAGAGACTTTGCCAATTCTTGCATCGCCACCACCTGAGGTAGCCCAACACGACAAAGAACACATGCGCCAGCCAACCTTGACTCCCTACCACCTATACCGAAACATGATCTCCCCAAACCTCGCTGCCCGAGGAGATCGCTCCCTCCTCATCCTGGGTCTCCTCATCAACACTTGCGTACCAACTTACGCCGAAGTATCGTCTTTGTGGGGTATTTCTTATCTCGAAAACTTACCCTTTGTTCCTGCCGCTTCTAGAACTCTCTCTAATATTGCCGCCATGGAAAAAGAGATCAGTCTCTTCCGGGCATGGGACGTTCTTCGGTTTCGTGATAGAGCTTCTTTATATCCTGATGGAAGCTTGGAGATCCAGGATTATACGGATATTTTGATGAGAGACTTGGGGTTAAGACCTGATCGTAAGAGGCTCAGCGCTGAGAAATATGGGTCAAGAGGCTTATTTGGGTGGAGAGGCTGGTATAGAGAGTGGTTTGAGCCATATCGAGGTTTGGATTATGCGGGTTTAATTGCAGAATATTTGGGGACTTGGGATAAGCAAATATAAGACTTCTTATTTTTTATTTTAATTCATTCTTTTAAATAATATTCATGCAAAGTATATTTTTCAATTTCCACAGGAACGTGAAGATTACGAGGTATACTTTCGTCCCTTTCAGCAATTGGTTCTCTCTAGGAAGCGGCTAGGACCACTCCGAGCTCATTCTGTAAATCATTCAAGCAATATAATAAGTCAAACTTAGGGCTAAATACAGGCAATTCCGCTCTTATAGAATTCGTTATCATATATTATCCTGAACTCTCCAAACCAATACAATCCAGCCCTTTAACGTTTTCTTATGCACCGCATGAATCCTAATGGAAACCCCGAGTCCCCTTTCTATACTACATTCGCGTCCTTTCACTATCCCGAAGAACGTGTTTGATGGGTCGCGCAACACATCCTGTTTGCCACTTTCCCATTCGAATATTATTGGTGCTGTCAAGCTCCGTTCTCCACCCGACAATGACAGTTTTTCTGAATAGTAGTGCCAATGATGAAGATCGACGAGTGGCGTTTCATATAGAAGGTAATATATGTAAAAGTACTTCGTCGAGAAAAAGACCTGATCTGCAGCTTGGGAGCAGACAGTCTTGTCCCTTTATACCACAAACCTTGTATTGGAAGGCACAAGTCATAAACTCGAAGACCGACGATCAGCAACCCTCAACCTTTGAAAGCACCCCTCGTCCAAATAAAACCAACCTCGAGAACATCTAGCTTAACCCCAAGCCTCTCGGCCGCAGACGCAGGACCCTCCTTCGTCGCGTGCCACAATACCGATGAGTTGTAGGAGAATAAGGGAAGGAGATCAATATGTTTAAGTTTGGTACGATTCACACGCCATTAATCATTCGTGACATATGACATACCTGGGTATATTTGGAGAAAATTAGAGTGAGTGGTGTATGGAATTGTGGGAGGCAGGTTTTGGGGAGGGGTGAATAGGTTGAATGAGAAAATGAGGTTATTCGGAGATATTTTGAGGTAAGGTTAAGTGCTTCATTTAGACCAGGAAGTACTTGATACATAATCCCTTGTGTACCTCAAATTTATAACCATAATATTTTGACGAATAAATTCACTCGCACGCTAATTTTCTCGAAAATACCGCCAAAGGAGGGTTGAAATAATTAAATAGGCAATTCCTAGCCAAAAGAAAGTGTGGCCAGGTTGTCATATGCGACGCTCAGAAAACTAACGCTTCCTAGACGACGCAAGCTTACAACAACAGGATTGACAGTGAGGTGGGGGACAAGGATTGGGTAGAGAGGAGAAGAAGAAGGAAAGAGAGCCATTACTAACTACCTAGATATCTGAGCAGCAAATACTGGAGCAACAAATTCGACTATAACTGGACCGACACAATCAAAGCGACACAACGACACAACGACACAACCTGGAGGATAGGGTAGGGGAGGATAGGGGAGGGGAGGTATAGGAGGATATTTTAGGTGGTTAATTTGATTGATTGATTGATGGATGGATGTGGGGATGTGGGGATGTGGGGATGTGGGGAAAGGGGAAATGGAGTTGTAAAATAAGTAACTGGAATGAAATAAGAAAAGATAAGGATAAGGATAAGGATAAGGAAGGATAAGGAAGGATAAGGTAAAAAGTAAGGTTAAGAGAGAGAGACAGAGAGAGATAAGAATGAGATAGAAATAAAATTGGTTTGTTAGTCGCTATAAATATATCTGTGTGTATGTGTATATGTTCTTTTTTTTTTTAAAAAAAAAAAGAATAGAAATAGTGGAGGTAAAAATACGAGAAATAAAGATAAGGAGGAAAACAAGGAGAGCAAATAAAGAAAGGGGAGTTTATTGGTTGTAATGCTGTATATCTAAATAAGATTTGATATCCTATTTCTATAGTTAACAAAAATAATAACCCTCCAAAACAAAAAAAAAAAAAAGAACTAAAATTCGAGACTGGGACTCGAGATTTCTGCTTTCTAAGATGTTCGAAAAGTAATTGTATAGATGTTCCGCATCTCATCACCCTTTTCTCTTCCTGTTTTATCCAGCCTCGAACAACTAAGTCGTCCAATAAAAATTAAAGACTAGACCTCTCACCTCCAGGAATCTTATCAGCCAACCATTCCCCCAAGATACCGTTGACTTCCGCCCCTTTCTCTACCAACACCCAATGACTAGCATTAACCTCCTTTCTCTCCAGATCCTTAAAATAAGTTTCCATGCCTATACTCAGTTGCGGGGGTAGTGCAGCATCTTTCAACCCGAGGATGAAGAGTGTTGGCATTTGGAATTGTTTATCTTCTGGTTTGATAGTTGGTGGAGCTGCGCCGGTCGTTGGGCTCGCGCTTGCGCTCGCGGGAGTCGGGGAAGGGAATTGAGAGAGAATATTCGCCTTGTCCTCATTCCAATTCAACTCATAAGTCCTATACCAATTCAACGGTCCGTGCATCCCCGTCCTCGAATACTCTTCCGCATAGAAATTTAATTCCTCTTCCGTAAACAGAGGACTTTTCTGTAGCAATGGTAAATTATCAAAAAGTACCCCGTTCACAGTATCAAATCCAACTTTTCCGTCGGCCGACTTTCCACCATACAGAGCATTTAAAAACTGTTTGATTTTTTCCGTTCCAACAATCTTAGCTTCTACATCCGGCCCGGCGAGCTGGGCTTGGTATTTGAAGCTGGGGATTGCAGTCATGGGGATGAAAACTGGTGAGGGAGGGAAGAAGGGTGTGCAGACTCCGAAGAGGGCGGTGATTAATTTGGGATAGTAGATGGCGGTACGGTATACGATCATTCCTCCCCAGTCGTGCCCACCGAGGATAATGGTTGGGGAGCTGACGTGGGCTGCCAATGCGGCGATGAAGTCGGCAGTGTGTTTGTAGGTATACAAGGTTGGGGAGGCGGGGGCAGATGTACGGCCATATCCTATCATGCTATTGCACTATTAATCGCTATGTCAAGTACATAAATTGTGGATTGAAATTCTAATTGGCAAGTAATCAAAGATATAAGGAAACAAGGGACATACTCGGGAGCAATAACCCTCAAGCCAATCGAAGTCAAATACGGAATCTGATACCGCCATCCGAATGACAGGTCTGGGAAGCCATGAATGAGGAAGATAGTTGCACTTGGCGTGCCGGTAGGGAGACTTTCAATGTAAGAATAGGTTTGATCACGGAAGGAGAAAGTTTTGTAAGTGATGCGGGGGTCGGTGGGGTGGATTTTATCGGGAGTCAGGGTGATTGTCATGGTCGCTAATTGGGATTGGTATACGTAGTATTGGGGTTGAAGACTTAGAGTCAAGGGAGTTGGCAATGGGGGATTGGAACTGGATGGAAAAGGCGTTGAAGGGGGAAGAGATAAATAAAGACAAGGCTGATGGGAAAGAGGGGGAGACCACTCTCTTTATCATGTTACGAGGCTGACAGCTGTCTTATGTAAGCCTCGGTCTCAGCTCTCCTTTCTACCGCGGGACCTTCCATTTTCACCATTTTCACCCTGACATATCTTGAACCTGGTTTCGGTGCCCAAATGAATGCTACGGTGTATGGGTTCTGGTTTAGACGACGTGGTGAGCTGGAATGCCGAGTGCCGGCCGAATGGTGAGCGAATGGGGGTGAGGCTGAGGACTTAGGAACGTTAGTGGTTAGGGCTGATATAGGCAGCAGGACGATGAGTGGTGGTAGAAGTCTCCGTTGTGGGTTAGGAGACCTTAGGTATTAGGTGAGATTTGAGCCCAGGGTAGGGGGGAATGAAATGAAGTGCTCTGTGAATGTATTGGGAGCCAGTCTTGTTGGATGATGATGATGATGATGCCGTCAGGAGGAAATTCCCATGATACTTGTGATGTGGGCTCTTTCGGTAGGCAGTAGGCGGATCGAATAATAGGGCGGTTGAGTGCCTCGATTGAAGAAAAAGAGGACCTTTGATGCATATTGCATCGCTCAACGGCCGTTACCCTACATATATAACTACAATCTCGATCCCATAATCCGAACCAGCACCGGACGCCTAGAATACACCATGAAGAAAGGAAAATACTCATCACCATCGTCAATAAATAACTGTATCCTCCTCAGCATACTCCATTTCTCCCGTATTTTCTTCCAGCGTATCTTTCTCAGCCGTCTTAAGCGTATCAGACTGAGTTGCTTGTACAGGAAGAGGATTAGTAGGATTAATAGTAGCTTGCACATTAGAAATAGATGGAGACTCGGTATGAGGCTCACCAAGCGTCTCCTTGGGTATCTTTCCATCTTCGTTGTCTGCTGGGTTATCTGCTTTTGGAAATCGGGTGAAGAATTCCGCTATTTCGCGTGAGATGGTTACTTCCACTTTGTCGGTTTGCGCAGCGATAATTTCGCTCTCGAATTGCCGTAGTTCCCATGGCTTGTAGTACTGATATCGTCAATTAAGTTTACTTTGAGGGAGAACGGAACTTACAAGCTTAGGTTCAGCTTTTGTACACAGGAATTTAGCCATGGCTCGCATGCTCGAATGGCGTAGTCGCATCTGCAGCAATTAGCATGGTACTTGCAATCATCTATTCACAACTAACCGATCGTTCATCGAACTTCACCTGCTCAGCTTTCCTTACATCCTTTAACTCTGCAGCTTTCTCCACTCTCCTCACTTCATCTTCCATTTTCTGTTGTTTCGCCTTCTCCTGCTGTCGCTTCTCAATCTCTAACCGCCGTTTCTGCTGTCCATTTGGTGTAGTCTGACTTAATGTGCTTAGCAGCCCACCGAATAATCTCTGACCTCGTTTCCGCTCTTCTTGCACTGCACTTTTCCGCCGGTCAGGAGGGGGTTGGGCCTTTTCGGGAGCTGACTGGGACTTTATTTCAGTGGTTAGAGCTGCATTTGAATCGAGCGTGAGGCGAGCGCGTTTGGGGGAGGGTTTAGGAGAAGACGAGGCCTGTCGTCGTTTGACTGTTTCTACGGGTTCTGGCATGCTGACTTCGGTTGAGATTGGTCTGGGAAACTAATTAGTGACTATCTATATGAAGAGCTTGAAGTTGAAGAAATACGTGTTTGATTCGGACATCTTGCTCTCCTACTTCTCCCCTAGTAAAATAAAAAGGTTGTATCTGGTCAATGGAATCTTCAGCCTCAATTGAGTTGAATTTATACGCTAAACTATTTATGTTCTAGCGTGCAATTCACCCTTATAATACAGTCCGTGCGTTAAGCTTACAAAGCAAGAACGAAAGCTCGAGAAATTCTATCCCAGAATTGATATCGAGCACTCATTCGGTGGAAACCATCTTTCATCCTTTGAACCTCCAAACAACTCCATACCAAGCTCTAGGCCATCTCAAACCATTACCAGCAGCTTGACTCAAAATCTGCACAACACCACACAACCACAACCATGTCTCGCCATCATCCGTAAGGTCCCCCCTTCCCTTGAAACTTCAGAACAATCAATATTGACAATCGCCAGTGATCTCGTTATGTGTCGTAAGCAATCCGGAATCGCCATCGGTAGACTATGCGATAAATGTGACGGCAAATGTCCGGTCTGCGATTCCTACGTTCGGCCTACAACTCTTGTCCGCATCTGCGATGAATGTAGTTTCGGGAATTATCAGAATAAATGTGTGGTTTGTGGTGGCGAGGTATTTTGCTCTTTTTATCCCCAACCACCCAGGAATAAATAACTGGAGGACAAATGCTGACATTTTTGATAGGGCATTTCAGACGCCTTCTACTGCTTCGAATGTACCAGATTCGAGAAGGATAGGGATGGGTGTCCGAAGATCATTAATCTGGGCAGTTCGAGGACAGATTTGTTTTACCAGAAAAAGAATTTTCGGAACCATTAGCTACACGGGAAAGTTTGGGAATGATTTGGTATTTGATTGCAAAGCAAGGAGTTGGGAAAGCCATATTTTGGAGGGAGGTGCTTTGGTTCCGTCGGTAGACGAAATGCTATGGATCGTTTCTTGCTTCGGCCTATTTCAGTTTGCGCACATCTCTGGTCGAACCAATCTTTCCGAGACGATTAGTTGAACTGGAGTCCCGAAATTTAGTTCTGTGAGACTATTCAGGGGCCGCGAAAACTGATGCCAAGGTGATGAAATTATTGGACCGTTGGAAGCATGAAAGACCAAAGTGTCCCCCGCAACTAAGAATTCCACACGGCGTCATTTCTTACTAATTGTCTCGAAACACTATCACCAAGCAGTGCAAAGCAAGCTCGGTCTTGGATGTCTCCTCATCCTCCGTGTGTTCTTGCTAGATCTCGGACTTGCTTAGCCCTACATTATCCATTTCGCTTGCCCGCAAGGCCTTTCAGCAATCTGCAGACCATGCTCTACTCGCAGAAGCGTACTCGGAAACTAAGCAGATGGGATATGTATACTGTCCCACTGTCGAATTCTATGGCCTATGATATCGATGCGGTTTACCACGTTAGGTTTATTAGACTCTGTATTTCCGTTGGCCTCACGGGATTATCCCGGCCCTCTGTCTCTTTATCATCGGAATTGTCAGTGACATTATTGGCTTTGCACGCCCAAGGATGACCCGATGGTTAACCCGGATCCCCCTCCCTTGCATAAACGTCAAGCATTATGAAGTCGCCTTTGGCTCTTCTCCATCGGCAGCAACATCGGCTTATTCTTGCTCGGTATCTACGGCATCGATGGATTCTGAACTGCGTGTGAACGACTGGAGCTGTGCCGTTCGTGTATCTGGTGGCGTGTCGAAATTGTATTAATGATCTGAGGAAAGAGGGGTTCCGAGTTACTGCAGGTGATGGGGTTTGAAGTTTTCGCTGCAAATGAAGCTGTGACGGATTCTTGTTTTAAAATTGTTATGCCTTTTGATCTCATAGACAGCTTTCGTATTTCATTTCTCTTCCAAAATAGCTGTATAGATACTCGTGGAATCGAAAGACTTACAGTTACAAGAGGAATGAATGTTCCGACCTGACTTGCTAAACTTCATCCTATTGGGATCTAGAAATGAATCCAACCAAACTCCTGATCGTTTCTTTTTCCACCAACTTTGGTGAGATAGTCGGGTACCCTGGTCCTGGCGGGTAGGTATGCATGGGTTACTTCCACACAACCATCTCTGAATCGCACTTCCCTCCAAATAGAATCTTTTCTTTCCTTCCCCGTGCGACGTACAGTACATATAACCATGAATTGGTAGTATCCTGTCTCTCAAAATTGAAAATCTCAGGATTCATTTTGCGTCGCTTCATCAGCGCTTACAAATCAGATCCCGCCCTTAGCGTCAAGACTAGATAAGGTTAAAAAGATCAGAGCGTGGGCAAGTGGTATATAATCCTTAAGTCTTAGTTTATTTTATAAGTTTTTTGAACTTGTTAGGTAGTTAGAATTTCCGTCATGGCTACACAGGCTGTACAAGAAGCCGAACCGAGTCAATTGGCTGTCGTAGAACTTCACCAATTTGATGCCGAGATAACATCTACTCCAATCCAGAGGACGGAGAGTGTAAATGAGAGGACTGTTGATGTTGAAAATGAGGGGATTACGACGCCGCCAAACACTGTTGTGGAAGCAAGGCAATATTGGAATCATCCTCGAATCAATATGTGGAGAACGTTTGCGGCTTTCTTTTCCTTCTTCGTTTTTGGTATGAGTGATGGGTCTTACGGTGTAAGTCTGTCCTCCCCTCAGTATCAAAACGCAAGAGAAGAGTTCAACTGATTCCGTAGCCTTTGATCCCCTATGTAGGACATCCTCTCATTTCACAGCTTCTCTGATGGGCCCTAGCTCGAAATACATTATGCTCTCAGGTATACCATTGTCTCTCTCATTTTCCTCTCTCCGTTTGCGGGGTACAGCATAGCTTCCATTGTCAACAGTATGATTCATGTCAAATTTGGTCAACGAGGCGTGGCAATCTTAGGTCCGGGATGCCATCTCCTCTCCTACATTGTCATTGCATGCCATCCTCCCTATCCTGTCCTCGTGGTCTTCTATATGTTTGTTGGCTTTGGCAATGGTTTGATTGAAGCTGCATGGGGCGCTTGGCTAGGTAATATGAGTACTGCGAACCAGGAATCTTACCTGCATGCTTGCTATGCTCTGGGAGCAACTATATCTCCATTGATCGTCGGCGGTATGTCTGGTGATGGGGGACTACGTTGGTGGTATTTTTATTATATTATGGTACGTCTCCTGGCCAGAATCAGAATCTCTTCTAACAGATTTAGGCTGGCATTTCTGCCGTAGAAATTTCCACCTCTACTTGGGCTTTCTGGCAACAGTCGGGCAAGGTATACCAGGAAGAGAATGCTCGGGAGGAGAGTCAGACAACTGGACGAACTAGGGAAGTTCTGGGCAGTAGATTGACCTGGATCTTTGCGATTTTCACTTTTGGTTATGTAGGAGCTGAAGGTATATTCATGCCACATGTCGGTATCTTGAAATAAGCTAACGTCAAAGTATCACTTGGCGGCTGGATCGTAACATTTATGGAAAAAGCCCGGCTTGCTTCCTCTTTCTCCGCCGGTATCAGCTCAACTGGATTCTGGGCTGGCATGACTGTTGGGCGAATCTTCCTCTCCTTCTTCACGGCTCGCATAGGAGAATTCCGTGCGGTAGTCCTCTACATCATTATATCCCTCGCTCTCGAACTACTATTTTGGCTCATCCCCTCCTTCATCGTTTCATCTATTGCCGTCGCCTTCCTAGGCCTCTTCCTTGGCCCATTATTCCCTACTGCCGTCGTGCTCGTCATGAGACTCCTACCTCGGCATCTTCATGTAGGAAGCATTGGCTTTGCGACGGCAGTTGGGGGATCAGGAGGTGCGATTTTCCCGTTCGTGGTGGGAGCTATTGCGCAAGCGAGGGGTGTGAGGAGTCTACAGCCAGTTATTTTGGCATTGTTGGTGGGGATTGCGGGCTTGTGGCTTTTATTGCCAAGGGTGCAACGGAAGAGTCATGGTGAGGGAGGTGATGCGGAAACTGGGAATGACGATACTTGACTTTCTGGTTGGGGCTGGCTCTCGAAGGTGTTTAGAAGAGCAAAGTAGGAAAAAGTGGAGTTAAGGCAAACCTTATAAGAGCGTCGGTGGTTCCATAAAAGGATCAAAGTTAAAGACGTTATAGTTTAAGTCCAGTATCATCAGTAGCTAGATATATAAAAGGTCGTCTCTCTGGACCTCACATGTAACCTTAGTCACCCCTTATTAAGCAAAGTACTCGAGCGCCACGCGACGGAACAAAGTTTTACCGTGATAAGATAACTAAAAGCAGATAAACTAGAATCACGAGATCATCCAACACAACAAGACATTCCTTACAACGGCACGATTTAGCAAAGGTAACAACAACACATCAGTATCTTGCGCTACAATGGTTATGGCTGGAGAGAGCAGTAAAAGTGTGTTTCCCCCGCGCACAATTGAAAAGACTTTATACTGATCAAGCCCCATCAGCCTCACTTCCGAGCGACGACGAAACCACTATCAAAGTCGCGCCCAAGAAAGTAAGTGGCACAATTAAGTTAAAGAAACCTGCCCCGAAGCAGAAGAATCCTGGAAACTGGCGCGATGGAGCTGTGATTGATGGTAAGTCGGCAAAGCTCCGCCGGGCATATTGCGATACTGACAACAGGGCAGATGAGAGAAAGAAAGGAAACGATACGCCGTCAACAAATTCTGTAGGTTCCCCAGGACCGGTGGTCAATCAGTTGGACGATAGTGTGAGAGACGCATTTCCGACTGGGCGACCGATGGACGATGATTTGTCTTTGCAGATTTGCAAACAGTGCAAGCGGAGTGTGTCGAAGAAGAACATAACGGCTCATGTGCTGAATTGCCTGAGAGCGAAGAAGGAAAAGAATCAGAGGAAAAAAGAACAGAAGGAAGCGCGAGATAGAGAGAGGAAAGCGGCTAATGGAGAAAAGAAAGACGAGGAGGGAGACACAAAGATGGACGACGATGACGAGGATGAAGATGATGCTGAGAAGAAAGGTCCTGGTGGATTGAAAAGTACGAAAAAAAAGTGCAGGGAAGAAAGTGGAGGTTGATGATGCAACAAAGAAGGGGAAGAAGAGGAAGGCAGATGGAGATGCGGAGAAAGGTCCCAAGCAGAAGAAAAAGAAAGAGGAACCGAAACCAAAAGCTCCAAAACCAAGAGGTAATCAATATTTTCGATGATCTCCTTAAACCCCCAAACTGGCTGGTTCTGTATCAAGTGTACGATAGCAAAGCTGATATCCAGCTTTGCGTCGAAGCCGAGCGAATACCTACCTACCTACCTTCTTGTATTCGCATCAAGCGATGCGATAACTTCCCTTTTGTTACGCTCTTAAACCATCATTCGTTAGCCAGTCGCAGGCGTTCATCTTTCATCAACAAAATGAAGAGACGCCGTCTGTCCGAGGATCAATATGGGCGAAAGAGGGTTCTGTTAGAGACCCGTAACGCCCCCTTTTCAGCAGAGCAAACTGCGTCTCTCGATTCCGACGACTTCGATGCTGCAACTCAACATTTTGCTGGTATTCATTTTCTACACATTCAACCTTGCTTTATTTTGATACATTTATTTACGCATATCATTTTTTATCCCAGTCATCTTGAAAACTACTAACGCTCACCTTCACAGGCCCAGTTGATGTTGAGAGACAATGTGGAGTCATGAAAGATGGAGTTCCCTGCGCAAGATCTCTTACCTGCAAAAGTCATTCTATGGGTGCCAAACGAGCTGTAGCTGGCCGATCCCTTCCATATGATATGCTCTTGACTGCGTATCAGAAGAAGAACCAAGCTAAGCAACAAAGTAAGTTTTCATCTTCTAAGTCCCAGTACGAACTCACACCCCTTCAGAAGCAGCAATCGACGCCAATGCACCTCTCGAAGATGAAGAAGCAGCAAACGGACCTATTGACTCGGATGAAGAGCTCGCCTCCGTGATGCACGGTCTCCAAAATTGGAACCCACAACCCCTTGTCCAACCCCTTGTTCACGTCCCTATTGAAACCAAATACAGGCGAGAACGTCTCTACGAGCAACTCCACAATGCAACCAACGGCTTCACAGTCAATATATTCAAGGTTGTAGGTTATGGTGCCCAAAAATTACCGCCTGGTCATCCTGGTCTAGCCGATGCGGATGGTGATGCTGACGGAGAGTCCGATAATCAATCTGGCATTGGCTTAGGTATTGGTATGGCGAACGTGGCGAATAGGAGAGCAAGCGGTTTCAACATGCAGCTCCCGCCGCAGAAAAGACCTTCTGGGAATGTGGGCGGTAGATAACTGCATTCCCAAGGAAAGTTGGCTTGATTCGCGTTTGAGCGATGCATATGGGAGGAACTTGTACATTTGGCACAATCATACCGAGGATGAGGATGCGCTATGGGGTTTGGTGTTCGGAGGCTTATTCTTGCATGGATAGATGGTGGAAAGGAAGCATGATGGCGTTTGAGATGGATTTACCATCAAGATGGCTCTACAACCTAAGGGCTTGAAGATATGACATGTTATAATTAGAAATCCTAATACCTTTCGATATGCTACTTCGAACTATTCTGATAAAATTTAAGGTGGATATGGTTATATATCACTCGAAGCTTTTGAGACACTAGTGGACTTACCTGAACTCACCTAACACAAGAGGCCTCTTCAAGAGAGAATCCCTGTGTGTTTATAGGCGTTTATTACCACGGAACTGCGCTGACCACTTTCCAGTTTTCCAAGAAGTTGCGGGTTAAGCTATTTTGGGAAAACATGAAATAGCTAAGCCAGATAATCTCTTCTTCTGCTCTTGCTAAATCAAAGTCGTTACTCGGATACGCCTGTGCGGTTCGGAGCCTTCGGCCTTTGAGGCACACCGAATTGTTTTCGGGACCGAGAGTAGTGCGCAATTAACTCGATATATATATATATATATATATATATGTTAAATTTCCTTGTGTATTATAGGTTCTATGGACATTCCAATTAATCCGCCATTCAGACATTCCCTCTCCCCTCCCAGACACATGCTCATACGACACCAAACCACCTATTGGAATTATTAGGACAAGAATAGAATCCCCTACACTCCCATTATTTAGACCACCTCACATTCCCGTATCCTTCTTTTGTAACTCTCGCTCTCCAAATCCCAAATCCATCCACAAGCCATTCCAGGTATAGACCTATCCACTAATCTCCAAGTTCAAATCCAAAAACGCCTGGCTATAAAGAGTGTGGGTATCTTCCAACGTATCCGTCATATGCAACCGTTAAAGATCGTGGGTATCATGATGCCATCCATCATCGTAAATCATGATATATAAACCCTCCCGCTTGGAATTAAATTGTATTTATGCTTTATTTTAATGTCGCTCAACCAGTCTCATAAAATAGGGAGCTGTAGATCATTAATTACTTGATTAGAATAAGAAAGAAGACAAAGATATCGCTAGTATCAATGCCGATATTAGGAATAAAGATGGATTCGGAATATATGAAGTGCTGCTAGCCTGGATTGGCGTTTCTGTCGCTGTAGCATTTGAGGGTGATGTAGTGGTAGGAGGGAGAAAAGTCGTAGGAAGGAGAGAACTTGTAGGTGGGAGTGAGATTGTAGGCGGGAGAGAAGGTGTAGACGATGAGGTGATGTTGATGGCTGTGCTACTTGATGTGATGGGAGAAGTTGTGCTCAAGATGATAGAAGAACTTGAGATAGAACTTGTTGACGACGTAGTCGCAGGTGAGGGGGATTGATTTGAAATCACAGAACTCGAGACAGAACTTGTTGACGACGTAGTCGCAGGTGGGGCTTGACTTGATATCGCAGGACTCGACGTCGTCGCAACTACTGTTGTAGCGGGAAGAGGGCTCACAATCGCTGTACTGGTTATCTGAATTTCAGATTGAGGTGTTTGCGCAGCACAGAAATCAATGAAAGGCACGAATTCGGGAACCACATAGACTTGAAGTGAAGACTTCGTCGTATCGCCATTCGCCGTGACACAAGATTGACAAGACGCGTAGTCCAATTCGAATGCCGAATTGTTAGCGCAGAGAGCATCCGACAAACCGAGCTTCTGAGCTTCAATATAGCCATTGTTACATTCGGAAAAACAGACTGGGGGCACAATTGAACTATCTCGTTTGCTCAAGAAGAAGCGCGGTTTGACGAGTTTGAGTGCAGGTGTAGCTGCTGGCGGGTAATGTGAAATGGTCGCTTGGGAGGCCCAATCTCCGGTTGTGTAAGAAGTGAGAACAGCAGAACCATCAACATTACCCACCAAGTCGAAGACAAGTTCCCCGAAGAAAATCCCATAACTAAGACCAAAGGCCTCAGGATTCAAATTGAAATATGGATCAGTGGGAGGAAAATAAGTTGGGTTATTGTTTGGCCAAATCACGTCTGTGAATGCAGGGCTCGGGATACAGTATTTCGCATCGCACTCATAATCATACGATGGTGGCCCGGCAAAGAGCTCGCAGCCAGCTGGTTTTGGAACATTGCAGACATATCCTGGAGAGCATCCCCATAATGCATTGGTTCCAGTATCTTGTGGAGTTACTGGACCAGAATTGGTTGGGGCTGGACAGATAGATATTCCCCCCAAAACGGTCGTAGCGGAAGTAACTGTAAATCCTGCACCAGGTACTGTTTGGATTCCTCCTGGTGAGGTTATCGTTGTCGTGAAAGTTGTTAGTGCTCCGGGGAGAAGTGAGGTGACCGTTGATCCTCCTTGAGTAATGGTTACCGATAAGCCTGGGAGGGAAGTTGTCACTGTGGAGACAATAGTAACGGGTGACGCCGTAATCGTTGACGCTGAAATGGCAATGGTAGTCAATAACCCCGAGACGGACGTCGTCAAAGTCGAAGCCGGTAATGTCAAAGTCGAAGCTGGAATCGTGATCGTAGTAAGGGACCCGGAGATTGAAGTAGTGATAGTCGATGCTGCCAACGTCACTGTAGGACCAGTAGAGACCGAAGTTGTTGTTACTGTCGATGCCCGAAGAGTTATGGTCGTTAGGGATCCAGAGATTGAAGTAGTGATGGTTGATGCTGGCAATGTCTCAGTGACGGGGGATGTAGAAACTAAATAATCAGCTAATGACATTTTATATTGATCTCAAAAACTGCTTACCGCTTGTCTCTATGGCCGTTGCGGTATTTGTAATTGCTAGAAATTGTCAAATTCAGATATTTCATTACCAGCTGAATACAACTTACTCTCAAAGTCCGTGGAGGTGAGAGGTGGCAATGTCTGCGTAACAGGAAGAGTAGTGACTAGATAGTTAGTCGGCGATGGAAAACTTTATCAAGAAAATACTTACCACTTGTGGCTATAGCAGTTGTTGCTAATAAATAGTTAGAATTTGTCATATAAGTACCAATTGCAGACCTACTTTTGGATTCTGTACTTAAATATGTTGAAACCGTCGTATATGTGTTCGTACTGAAGACCGTTGCTGTCAATGTAGAGGAACTAATGACTGTGGTGAAAACGGTATAAGGATATGACGTAGAATAAGTATAAGTTGACAGATATGTTGAGGTGGTGGTCGCTGAATGGATAGTAGTGAAATCGGATTCGGATACAGATGTGACAGTTGTGGGGACCTATTGTCGTTAACTTTACTTAAGCTTATCTAAGGATCGACTTACAGTTGTATAAATATCCGATGTTGCTGTTGTAGGGATGTAGATATCTGAAGTTACTGTTGTAGGGATGTAAATATCTGAAGTTACCGTTGTAGGGACCTGCTCTGATTAGTTTTGATCAAGTTCAACCAAATTTCACTCACAGTTGCGTAGATATCAGAAGTCACGGTGGGTGGCTGGGAAGTAGACGTGACCGTATCTGTTTGAGGCGGAAGAGTTACTGAAATCGTCTTGGTGACGGTATGTGTATGTGCCCGTTCAGTCACCGTGACCGTGCAAGTGACAGTTGATGGCCAGGGTGTTACTGTACGTGTAACAGTCGATGGCCAGGGTGTTACTGTACGCGTAACAGTCGATGGATAGCAATATCCACTCACTGTAACACTTGAAGGTGCTGGACAGGACGAAGCTATCGGGGGTGTAGTTGTTGTTGTGGACTGACTGGTGCTATCGGAAGAGATAGGTGGCGTATTTGTTGTTGTGGGTGGATTAGTCGTCGTTGAAGAACTCGTTGTCGAGATTGTGGAGGTGTGCGAATAAGGACAATCCGTTACTTCAGGCGGGCAAGAATATATGGTTGAAGTGCTCGTTTCATAGTAAGTTGAGGTAGATTGAGCTTGGGCAACCCCCGCCAACCCCGCCAACCCCACCAGCGCCGAAAAGATGGTACTCCCAATCATTTCGCCTTTTCCAATTGATGCGACCCAAACGATAGTATGGAGAACAGCAATTGAGCTGTAATCCTCGAGCGAGCGTGAGCAGAAGACGGATGCGTCCTTCTAGAAACGTAAACAAAGATCGGTGGAAGCTTGCTTATAGCAGGGCAGAGAGTGGTGTGCAGAGTGCCGAGTGCAGTGTGCCTGGAGGTGAGATTTTAACAAAGCGCCCAATGCGTCCGAAACTATGTGATTTGAGGCTGCAGGTCCGACAACTCCACACAAAGAGACCGGATAGCCAATGGACTGCCAATTGACCCGATACCGCGCCGCAATCTGGCAAGATTCGTGACCAAGGGCCCTTCAGACAATTACAGGCATTGATGTGAGATCTCGCGAGGGGGGGGAATAGAAGACGGAACAGGATCGGAATGGGGGCCATCAGCCATCATATTACCGGGACTCGTGCCCATGAAGCTCAAAGAAGAAAACAGCTAGGGGTCCCATATCCTGGTTCTCTTACGAAAACACCACGTTACTTCTGGGCTGGCCCCACGGTGATAGCGATGCAGGACAGGCTCTTGTCGAAAGGAAGCCATTTCTGGACAAATCATATCAGACAAGCTGGTCTAGAAGATGGATCATGGAGCGAAGTGTGGCAAGGCTGCGATGATCGCCGTGGGTGGTGGGTGCAGATGCACCCCCACAAAATCATCAATTGTGTTCAGCGTGTATGTCTCAAAGGATAATAAATCAAGGAGAAAAATAAAGACCCGTTGTGGAGTTGGAAGCATCCGGTTCGCTGAAGCAAGTGTCCGTACCGGAACCTTTGCGAGACCTGGACAGCGGCTGGGTGGGAGCAGCAGGTGTGATGGCGATGAATGATCGATCGAAAGACGGCACCACGCGGCTCTCACTCATTCTTGCCCCTCGTATGGGTACCCAATATCGGGTAAAGCCTCATTGGGTTATTTTGCGATACCATACCATAATAACCCTTCCCTCCCCTGCTCCAAGTCACATCTCCCGCCGCCAGCGGGTAGTTATAGCTATAGCATCACGACCTCTAGTGCTCGACCGGACAATCACGACACAGGAATCATAGCCTCCCCTACGATCTCTTCCTCCGTAGACGAGTTCGTGGCAGGTGGGGCGTCGAGTATTCGGATATGCATGGATATGCAGGTGATACGACTTTAGCCATATTCGATGCCGATGCAGATGGTTTTATTGAATTTTCGATTTCGCTGTCGACATGTCGTTGGTTGAAGCTCGGCATTGGCGGGGGGAGGGGTGGGAGCAATAGAGGCAGACCCCGGGTGTGGGCCCATCTAGCCTTGCCGGGCCAAGTGCTGACCTGACTTGGCGGGAACCTCCAATTGACCGGCGACGACGCTCACTAGGGACTAGGGTGCTGTATACTAGACCGACCCCCTGCCGCACCGTAGAGCCTCAAGAGGCTGACTACACATCCGCCTCCTACTCCTACACCTACCTAATTGGGCCTGGTATAATCGGCCCGCGTGTGGACGTCACGTCTTTTCTCGCACGTGAATTTGCGAGTGAGATTTAAGCACGATTACAGTCGCTCTAACGTCGGACAGAATCTTCTCTCTGTCACGATTGTCCACAGAGCGGAGAGTGGGATGCCCGCCCGGTGCGACCGATTGCTGTATCGTATAGTGGGTGAGACGAAGATCACCGATTCCGCCGGTATACTACGTACGGACGTATAGCGGATCTTTTACTCCGTGCCCTTTGTAAGAGATACGATCCTGACATATCACAGTATAAGAGCCAATCGACCACGGCCGGTAGGGTAGGAGAACGCTTCTCCGTACAAGGCTGAAGGGGATGCTGATTGTGCCCAAGGGCCGATCAGCGGTGACCGCCAATCACACTCCGCCGAGTCCCTGCAGGCTTTTCTCAATCTCACAACTGACAGCTGCAAGTGCAGGCATCCTTCACACCAATTCGTTTTCTTTGTGCCTTTGACAACCCATCTTTCGGAACAATGGGAGAGGGTCACATTCTCCTCCCCCATTCCCCACCGCCAATCCACTTCCGGTCCGGCCTTCCCTGAACAAAGACGCTTGCTGACTTGGAGGGACGGCGGTGGCGGCTTTCGGATCCCTTCCCAGTGCAGTGGGTGGTGACAAATGATTGAACCTGGAGTCATGTAGAATCGTTTCCTTGGAAGGTGCTGAGCCTCTTCACTCAGTCTCCCTAGTCCTCGTGGAAGTTGCGATAGAATCAGAGAACATGTTTCGGTTAAGCTTCATTTTGCTGCTGGTGGCCCTGTTGCCGCCTGCCGTCGCACAAGAGTCGGGATGGCAGCAGGGTCAGGCCAATGCGACCATGTGCTACTGGCAGTCTCCCAGAGGTATGCGCTCGGGCTCAGATGCGTGGAATCGATCGGTATATCCTCTCAATGCTAATCTGCGTCAGCTGCCGTGATTCGTGATACGCTTTATATTGATGGAGGCTATCTGTGGTGGGAACCTGGCATGTCCGATGGTACTTATGGGGGAGTAACGTACGATGGTATGCTTACAAGCTTTAATATATATATACAGGACTTACATCTACCAGGAAATCCACTCGGGTTGGTATATCAACTCAACTTCAACACGTCTTTCGCATCTTCAGACAACTTCAGTACTATTTTCACCACCATATCCAGAGGAGCCAACAATATAGGGCCTCAATATTACGATGGAGGAATGTTTGCAAATGATTATGAGTGGATCACGTACGGTGGATTACTCGCCTACTCACTTGCGGCCTCTCCCCAGCTGGCAACCGCATTCTCGGAATACTTCGTCTATCCCACGATTCAAACCTCATTTACGCCTGGATTTCAAATAGGCACTCTCCCAGATGGAGTTACGAGATATGTAACAGATGGTGCTGCAGTAAGCGTACCGTCGGAAAACCTTGGGTTTTATTTCTCCGGGTTGAGGGCCAATTCATCTGGTCCAATATACTTCCCATCAGACAATGAAACCGTCAATGCGGATCAATTGTCCGATACATTGATCAAGGTGGATATGGGGGTGGAGTATCAAGAGAAATGGAGTAACATTACTTTACCACCCACAGTCCCAGGACGAGCTAATGCGGAAGTCGTCTGGGTTCCAGTGTCCGAGCAAGGAATCTTGGTAGCAATTGGGGGAGTGGTAAAGCCAGCATACGACAATGCTAATCAAACCGACAATGTAGCAGATACCCTCGAAAGCGTGAGAAATCTAAGTCTATTGGACAATATTGAGCTAACTTGTGTAGACAACTATAAGCCCTACGTTTATGTCTACCGTATCAGTCTACGATATCAACCAAGGAACCTGGTACGAACAAACAACATCGGGAGGTCCAGGTGCCTTGGCCCAAGGATGCGCTGTCGTAGCATCGGCCGAAGATGGATCAAGCCATAACATCTACTGGTATGGAGGATTCGACGGCCTCCATCTGGAGAACCCCTACTCAGATGATGTATGGGTTCTGTCCCTTCCCTCATTCATATGGGTGCAAGTTTACACTGGGGACAATACACACGGCCGCGCAGGCCATAAATGCGTCAAACCCTATCCGGACCAGATGTTCGTCATCGCTGGCAGCAACGCCTTCACTAGCGAGACTGCACTCTGTCTCGAAGGTGGTATGGTGCAAGTTTTCAACCTTAGTAGCACCACTTGGATTGACTCCTATGACCCTAAGATATGGAGTAATTACACCGTCCCCGAATTGATACTCAGTAAGATCGGGGGCACGCCCACAGGAGGCGCCACCGAATCCTCACCCACAGCATCCGGCTTTGCAAACCCAAATTTAGCATCCATCTTCGGCTCTCCCTACAACAGTTCCAAAATAACCACCTATTACCCGTACAACCCCTCACCAACTACAACTCACAACTCCACAACCTTACTCCCCACCCCCGTATCCAAATCCTCATTGCCATCCTACCTAGGTCCAGTACTAGGCGTTGTCCTCGGCCTCTTCGTCATAACCCTCGTAGTCCTTGCATTCATGCTTTATCGCCACCGCAGATCAATGCGCTTAAACGGCACCAATTCCCGGTCCGAACTTGGAACTATGGACAACTCTCGAGGCGCGGTATGGAATTGGTTACGCGGGATGGCGGCATTGCCCGCGGGATCTTCTGCGAAACCTCCGACTGTGACCACGGATGATACGCCTGCGAGTCCAGAGCCGGAGGCCGAGTATAAGGTTCGGGAGGCGCAGGAGATGCCGGGGGATCAGGTGCATGAGATGGGTGGTATGTGCCTTTCTTTCCCTTTTGAAGAACCCTTACTAACATACAAAAGACACATCCCGTGCCGTGGAACTTAGCTCCGACCAGCAGCAACCCCTCGGTTTCGTTGCTATAGGCGGTTCCAACCCTAAAAACACCAATCGTACCCCACTTAACTCCTCACCGTCCATCACCTCTCGAACCTCACGCACATCCTCCGTCTCCCGGTCTTCAGGCCCGGGTGCCCGACCTCCGGTGTCACCGCGTGCAGATTCCCCCCCTCTAGGCTCAGAAGACCACGGTCATTTAAGAGGCATTAGTGAGACGAGCGTTAGTACGGATGGCGGTGGACACTATAGCCCCATTCCACTTGGGGAGCTAGAGGGAGATGTGGTGAGTAGTGAGAGGCCTGGGGTCGTAAGTCCACTCAGTCCGCCGGTTGCAGCGGGGAGTGAGAGGCGAGGACCGGGACATATAGCCGATTACTTTGATAAAGAGCAGTCGGACGGGGAAAGTGGGGGTGAGAAGAAGAGTAATTTCATCGAGGGCGTGGATGAGAAATTGTGATCGTCATCTAATTGGGAGTCTGTTTGATTTTTGGACAAATGGGTTGTTTGGAATCACGGCATAGGGGTTAGGAGGTATGATGTTATGTCTTATGAATAGGTAGCGTGGCGTAAGGTACTTGGAATGGAAAGGAAGGAAAGGGAAGGGTTGAATTGCATAGGCAGAAGAACATGGTATTTCGAGTATATGTTTATATAATTATTTATTATGTGCTGACTAATTTTGCACCAAATGTTTTTAAAAAAAAAAATATGTTTCTATATAAACACCAACAAGAGAAAAAAACCATCACTCTTTACCCCAACCCAAGAACCCATCAAACACCTCCAACAATCCTCACAACATACCCAATTATACTCACCAATCCCAATCCCAATCCCGTAACCTCAATTTTACAATTTCAAAATCCCCCACCCAGAAATTGATAATTGATATTTGCATTAGTTCAAATCTACTAACTTATATATGTAAATGGATTGCAAATTAAACAGCTCTGGAATGTAGAAATTGATTAAAGGGAAGTCAATGGCATGGAAATTGTATAAAGACAAGGAAATATTTAAGAGAGACAGTAGAGGAGGGGTGATTTGGAAAGAAAAATATATATAAATGATGGATATCAAGTATATGTTTATAGATGCATGTTTATTCAGCAAACGGGGGAAAGAAGGGGAGGGGTAAGTGGTAGAAGCAGTACTGGATAGAAGAGAGAAATTAATTTGACCTACCTTTGATATATTCAGCAAAAGCAGTCGATTTATTCAATCTCAAGTTTAGAACTTATTTATTCATTCCTGGTATGCAAAAAACTACTATACACCATCCTGCTACCCCTTCCACCCTCACCTTCTGACAGATCTACAACTTACTGATCATCTTCCCGCCCTTCTGAAGCCACACCACAGCATCAGAAACCAACTCGTCCACCACCGCCTTGGCACTCTTCTTCTCATTGACGACCGCAGCCGCCTTTCCCATCAAGAAAGGTCGGGCGTTATCCATCGTCTCATCGTCAATATCATCTCCTAAGGTCTCGAAATCGTGCTCTACGGGAATGATACCCTTGTTGGTGAGTTCTTTGATTTCGGCCGCCCGATTGGTTTCTGTTTAATCGGTGTTAGCGGAAAAATTCTAAAACATATTGGAGTGGGAAGAAGAGTACCCCAGTTATCAATATAAGCATTATTCCTGACGCGAAGAGGTCGGCCGGTGAAAATGATAGTTCGGACATTATCATCATGCCCAGCTGTCCTGACGGCCTCCTGATGTGCCTTTGGAGCACCGGCCTCATCTGTCAAGATGAATCTTGTGCCCACCCAAACCGCAGATGCGCCCAACATCAAAGCCGCCGCAACAGTTTGTCCATTATAAATACCACCTGCAGCAATAACCTGTACAGGCTCACTAGTCATTGGAGATTTTTTCCCCTTCACTAATTCTACAACCGCCGGGATCAAAATTGTGGTTGGGACATCACCGGTATGACCGCCTCCTTCTCCACCCTGTGCACAGATTATATCAACGCCGAGAGCTAGACATTTGGCTACATGTTTGGGATGTCCAATCATATTCATGTATAAGATCCCAGCGGAGTGGAGACGGTCAACAACATGTTTGGGAGGAACGCCAACGGCGGAGACGAAAAGCTTAGCGCCAGAATCGATGATGATGCTTGTTAACTCATCGAGTTTACCTTTCGTGTAATCGTAGCTATTTTTGTCAGCTTTGTGCTCAGCTGATGTCATCTTCCAGTCAAAGTAGGTAGTCATTTCAACATGATGACATGTGACACTCCCTCTCATGGTGCTTATGCTCATTTCTAAATACGAAATGGCAAGAGAAAATTGAAGACGTACTTTGTTTTTCTCGCACTGCCTCCCACCTGGGGAAGCAGCAAATCCACCCCAAAAGGCGCATTCTTGTCGTCGAGGTAAGACTTGAGCTCTGCGATCTGCTCACGCAACATATCAGGTGTATATCCCACACCGCCAATGACCCCCAATCCCCCTGCATTGGTCACCGCAGCCGCGAGTTTAGGACCGGCTGCTACGTTCATTCCAGCGAGCAACACGGGGTGGGGGATCTTGAGGAGGTCGGTGACCGTTGTGCGGATTTGCTCTGTATCAGAGGCCGTTAGTTAGATACTTGGATTGAGGCAGTGTGATGACACGTACGCTTGGATGCCATGTTGATGATTGTTTGGTTGTTCGTGGGAGAGAAAGATGTTTGAGCAAAGGGAGAAGTCTGTTAGAGGATAACACGGAAAAGAGGAGAAGTGAGGAATTCGGGACCATTCGACGAAGGGCGTTCTGGGATAAGATGCCTCGGCTCAGAAGAGAATGACTAAGCTGGTATACCAAACGTGGAAACGCCGGCTTTCTTTAAAAATCGACTTCATGTATGGAGTTTAGATGAATAGATGGGAGATAAATATATCAGATAGGGGAATCTATATCTTGAAGTTATACTTTATTAAACGCGTAGTCGTTTTTCTATATTCCGACCTCCCCCACAAGTATATTTGGGGTGACTTTCGTATCACGTGTTCGCTAAAATACTTTCATGTGATGGGTCTGTGCCTTTGTCAATATAATTAAAAAATATATTTACAACGAAGTGAGGCCCGGGGGTTTGGCAAGAAAACAATACTACGCTGTTACTACCGGAAATATACATATTTGCGGCCCCTAGTAGAAAGGTTGATGAATTGACACAAGGTACGTTCAGGAGTACAGATACTATCACGTGCATTTCTTAATACCCTGCACTTTACTTCCTGAGATTGAAGGCAGCAAGTAGAACATTTCAGATTCTAAATTCGACTTCCAGCTCGCTTTCCTCTTCATGTGATCACCCCTTTTAAACTCCTTTCAATGGAATATATTCTCCTTTCGAGGAGAATTGGGTCTCATCATGTCTTCGCTAAATGCATTCCGAGAATTATCGTATCGCCACGAATAGCCTCAAGACAATTTTATAGCTCTGAAAATCGGGATGTAAAACCCCTTTCCTGGTCTCAGCATACCCTCAGTTCATCCATGTCAGCTCCAATTGAGGCGGATAATGTAGTGTGTGAAGGAATGGTGGCGACTTCGACGAAACGGGCCTTTATTGCGCTTGGAAGCAATCTCGGTGACCGCATTGAGATGATCGAAACGGCATGTAATGAAATGACGAAGAGAGGCATAAAGGTGAAGAGAACGAGTTGTTTGTGGGAGACAGATCCGATGTATGTTTTGGATCAGGAGAGATTCATCAATGGTGCTTGTGAGGTGAGTTTCAACCCCAAGATTTTATCCAAGATCCGCAATCTGCGAGATGCAGTTATAGTGCCCTCATAATTTTGATCTCACCTCGAAAAGTATAACGATTGACAGATGAGGCAGGTAGAGACTAGTCTTGAGCCCCTTGGACTTTTAGATACCCTTCAGGGGATTGAGAATGACATGGGTCGCAAGAAAATCATTGATAAGGGTCCGAGGAATATCGATTTGGATATTCTGCTCTATGAGGATGACGTTATCGATCATGAAAGGCTGAAAATTCCTCATCCTGGGATTTATGAGCGGGAATTTGTTCTGAGACCTCTTGCGGAGTAAGTTTGTGCGTCCTCATTTTACTCTTCTTGATATCTACTTCCTTTTATAACGCTGTGTTATTCCTTCATCTTATTCTTGTTCAGCCCAGTATACTTTCTAAGCTGTACAAATCTATAACTGATCTCTTAAACTCCGATATTGCTTCTCGCTACAAACATATAATAATTTTTCACAGACTCATTCCTAGCAAACCTCTCGATCCTGCTTCTCCTTGGAAAGTCACCCAAGACTACCTGAATGCCCTTCCATCTTCTCCAACACCACTTTCCACAGTCACACCAATAGCAAAAGCTGTTGATCCCTTATGTGCCTTAAAAGCTAATCGTTCGACACATGTAATGGCAATATTTAACGCCACTAGAGATTCTTTCTCGGATGGGTACCTAAATTCAGATAAAACAGAGTATGTTGATGCTTTCAGGAAATTTGCCACATCTGGAGCTACTATTATTGATATTGGTGGCCAATCCAGCGCTCCTGGAGCTATAGATGTCCCACCTAAAGATGAAGCTGAGCGAGTTCGGTCTGCAATCAAATTGCTACGCGCTATTCAAACCAGCCCAAAATGGACAGTTTGCGATGACGTAGCAATTTCCGCTGATACTTATCGAGCTTCAGTGGCAGAACTCGCTATTGGAGCAGGTGCGGATATAATTAATGATGTCTCTGCAGGAACAATGGATTCTGAGATGTTCCCTACCATGGCACGTCTTGGAAAAACCATTATTTTGAATCATATGAGAGGAACTCCTAAAACAATGACAAGTCTCACTGATTACCCTGAAGGGCTTATCTCCACAATAGCCAAAGAGCTTCTGGAAAGAGTAGCCGCAGCAGAAGAAGCTGGAATTCGTCGATGGCGAATAATCCTCGATCCAGGAATCGGGTTTGCGAAAACGGGAGAACAAAATTTAGAAATTTTAAGGCGGATGGATGAGTTGAGGGATTGGCCTGGTCTGAGAGGTCTGCCTTGGTTGGTGGGCCCCAGCAGAAAGCGTTTTATCGGCAGGTATACCAATGTGAAGATCCCAAAAGATAGAGTTATGGGAACGGCTGTTACGGTTGCAGCTGCTATCCAGGGAGGTGCCGATATTGTGAGGGTGCACGATGTGTCCAAGATGGTTGAAGTGGCCAAAATGTCTGATGCTATTTGGCGGAGTTAATACTATAATTATCTGGTATCTTTATGGTGCCTTGGTATAAATTTATAATACTTAGAGAAACGACTTCCGTGGCTGTCATTTGTAAATTCCCAGTCTTTTTACTCTTCACTTGTTAACATTTCCCAGAACACTAACTGCTCAAAGCAGCGGCCTTTGACTCCAGTACATCGATTATATCTTTTCGTGGGTATGTGCGAGCTGTCCAATATTGATTCAGATGTCGGGAGGTATTTCGCGAAGATGCCGACCCTGGTTAGATAGGCTGAAGTTGGGCAACCTGGGTATTGACGCTCTCATTCTTTTATTCTAGTACTAAAAATGAAACTCGTTCGCTGGCATTCGAGAGATCATGTTCTAGAAAGTCATATATTAGCATCTTCTCCTTTGTCTTAGGAATGTGATGATATCGACCCTGGACTGAAGATTAATGGCGTTGGGTTTCGACGTAGCAGAAGATGACTTGAGTCAGAGTGACCAGATTCTGGGAGTTTCAACAACGTTATTTCTTGTTGGGCTACGTTTTGAGATTTGTAGTGGATATCCTTCCTTTTCAGCACCAACGCCGAGATCTCTTGTTATTGGTGTATACTAATTAGTGATAAATTTCAAGGTCTAGAGAGATGGGGAGATGCGGCCTTTCAACAATCAAGTCTGTTGCACCATCTATGATCATTGAAACCCGATTGGAAGATTTCTGCAGATTTGAGGCCGTTCGTCCGTATCGACATTCAAGAAGCTACATGTTCAAGTATCATGACAAGGAGGCTATTTACAAGACTTCCATCTACTCAACATCAAAACCAAAATACCCACGATATCCGTTTTCTCGACTACTTCGTTATTGGATCTACCATAACGGTAAAGATGGCATCCTTCCACTAATGAGAAGCAATTATACAACCTCTATTGGTCCACTGCTAGCTATCTCCAAACTCGAGGATAACTACGCAGCTTTACAATATCGAGCTAAAACCCCTATCAACTACTAGTATTTTTCAGCATCGACAAGAATCCGCGCTCATTTTGTAATGCATCTCCGGTATCCTGCTTTATAACAACTTGATGAAGTCTCCCTTCCATATCAGACCCATTTATATCTTCCTCTCTTCCCAAAGCCCCAAGATTGAAGAATTTCCAACTCCTAGACGTTTGGTACCAACCCAAGTGGCATAACGTCTCATTTGCCATTTTTGAGAAGATGCGAGGCAAGCGAGTAGCTCTGCGGAGGATACATCATGCGTGAGTAGCTGGTTTGCTGTAGGCGAAGGATTTAGAGCACCCTGTGGTGAAGGATGCCAAAAAGCCTGGTTCTTTGATGCATGATTTGGATTCATCTTGACTTTCGATTCCTTGTTCAATTCGGGCGCGGGATAATGAATCTATCACAAAGCCTATAATATTCAACACCGAAACATTACAGGTAAGTGATCAAGCATTGAAATTCAAAGATTTCTTCATGGGTCAACTGCTGGTTTTACTAGCAATACCTATGTTATTGTGGGAAGCCAGCCAACCCAACCACAGTCGCTACTGCATACTCTGTGGCAGGATGTGCTCCCCGTATAGGATCAAGAATCCTACTTCTTTACACCGGGTCAATGGCGGAGGGGAAGGCGAATCTTCAAAGACGACTTGGAATAACGAAGATAAAATAAACTAGAATAACGACTATAGCAGGCACGAGCCTTTCTCATTTACGATCGAAGAATATTACTTTCTAAACCCAGAAAGACTGAACACGTACTGGTAGCAGAGAGTCGGTTATTAGGAATTTTTCAGGGCAGGACTTTGGTTTAGATTCAGAACTTTGGATGGACTGGGGGTTGGACTATACGGCATGAAGGAACTCAGACTTATGTACTCGGCCGATATATGGAATGCTAGAAATTTCGTGTTATGGCCAGCCACAGGGAAGATCCAGAATACTGGCTGTTGGAATATGTAACAAATACAACGAATAAAGTCAACTATGAAACATGACAAAGCTCTATACTATTTCTGCCTTATGCCAGTTTTGTTTTAGTTTCTCGATTAGCTGATAGCTTGCACGTACTCAACATATCCCAGCAAAACCTAAACCATCCGCAGCCAGCTCCAGTCACGATCGAACCTTCCGCAGGTGGGAAGACTACTCCTCACATCTAATAAACACACTCTGGGAATGCACCCACTCCCGACTCATATTCTGCCAAATCATTCCTTCTGGAGCCGAGACACATTTGGGAGCGGAGGAGCAGTCAGTTTTCTTCCAGACTAGCGCTACTCTGACGAAGGCTTCCTCTCCATCCGCCAGCTATAAACTGCAGTACGATGTACTGTGACCTTGTCAGTTATCTTTTTATTTCATACCCAGACCCATTTTATGACGTTCCTAGCTAGCTATAATGCCCATCAGCTCGCCGACCGGCAACGTCTACCCCCAATATTTTATTGACGACAGATACAGCAACGGAAGGCCGGGTTGCGTGTCTCAAGCAGCGATGACAGTACTCGGCATACGTTTTGTCATTTTCGACCGAATAGTTTTTGAGGATTCCAAGTTCTGTTCCTACTCTTCCCACCCTGTCACATTAGAACTAGCTAACGTGCGTAGACCACCTTGGGGGTTAGATCAGGGAGTTCGATCATCGATTACCCATCTTATTAGACGTGAGAATACCCCAATTTCTACCCTCTTTAGCACTATCAAAGGCACTTTTTACTCCCATTATAATCTCCTCTTCTAGTGCTGCTAAGTAGTAGCTCTAGCGAATAAAACTGGAAGGACAATCGGTCCAATAATATCTGGAAATGTAGAGACAGGGGAAGTACCAATTGAGGTGAGATGTGGAGATTGTTATTCCAAATGTGCTCTGAGAATAGCTTCGTTGGCAAAGACACTTCTAGGCAGGCCACAGTTTGGCTGCCCAACAATCACCACTATATGTTTTGGATTGTTCTGCAGCAGTATATTGCAAGAGGGTACTAGCGTAGTTAGAAGTGTTGTTTGCTATTGAGTATGTCAACATATTCTACAGCGAAATTAACGCCTGTATTCTGTAAGCACTGAGCAGCCATTTATGCGACTATACGGAGTCCACGAACCGTTCTCTTTAAATATAGAAATCGATAACAGCTCACTAATATAAATATATAGTAACTTATCAAAAATCCGATTTTGGGAAGAAACCAAGTAGACTGAAATTCGACAGATTTTTTGTAAAAAGAAGTTGAAAACTAATTATCTGCTCAGGAATTTTAAACCAAATTTCCACTCAAGCAGTTTCTGGGAACAAACTCTAGTTCCTTTTTACCCCGCAATTCATTCCTCACCGCATCAGAAATCTCTTTGGGCCACTCCATCAACGCCTCCCACTCCGTCCCTCTTTTCAGTCCTACCCGCCCCGCCTCAGCCAATTCGCCGTAAATCCTCGGGATCCAATCGAGATGCGTCCTCGCCGGCATATCCATATTTCTCTGCGACCATTCGCGGTCCAGGATCGGGGAGATGATGATTTCCAAGGCGAGGAAATGGGCGATCAGGAGACGGGCTACAATATTTGTAGGGGAAAGGAAGGTGTTGAATATAGCGGACGGCAGTTTGCTGATAAACATGTAGATGCATAGGAATCTGAAATAGGCTGTTCATACAGTAAGTACATCAGCTATTATATCATATCCAGGAATTAAAAAGAAATTTAGAAGAATAGAGGAGAGGAGAGGAGAGGAGAAACTTACTATGCAATGAAGAACCTTTAATTGCTACTACTAGATCCATCAGCAAGCCCCAGAACCTGATCTCCGCACCCTCTTGCAAAATCACGCCCCTCTCCAGCAACCCCAGACTCCGCTCCGCACCCTCCGCAAGCACGGGGTTAACAAGCGGTAAATCGCGCAGCTTCTCCTTCATGAGCTGGAAATGATCTCTCTCACCCCCCAAAAACGCAAGTTCTAAATTCTCTGCTCTCAACTGGTTTGTAACCAAAGAACAACCTCTTACTATCTGGAAGTATTCATTGAGTCCATCTTCCATGTATGAAGATTGGAAGGCGAGCGCATAGCATGCTGCAAGGAGAGCGTCGCCGTCAGATGCAGAGCGGTGCGGGAGGGAAATCGCGGCATTGGAGCCCCGGATAGCGAGTGTGCGGTGGTGGAGCGCGGTGCAGTGGTGGGAAGTTCCTGTTAGGAGGGAGAGGTGGGAGGCGGACAGCCCGAGCACGGCATGCATGAGATACTCGTTCTGGTTTGTCAGCATTTTGATTTGAACTTATAGGAAAGAAGAATGACATGTTCCGACGACTTCAGGGGAGTCAAACATATCACCCGAGCTGAAGATTCTGGTTCCTCTTCTGCAACAGTTTGGGAAATCTAGGATGGAACGATCTTCCAGAGGCTGATAAATAAAAGCTCCACATACATAATGAGCAATAAGCGGCACACTCTCAGTCCCTAGGAGGAACAGAGAGGTTAGTAATTGCTTTTCCAAAAAGTGGGTTCTCCGATAATCTTACAAGCTCGCTCACACCCCACGGGCAGATGTGGATAGGCATTCATCAAAAAATGATGAAAAAGCCTCATATCTAGCATAGTAAACAAGATCGGCGTGGCCTGCAGACTTTGTACCAGAGCCGGAGCCGGACTCTCAGCCGCCGTCAACCCCCGTTCTACTATCTTCGTTTTCTTCGAAACCGGATATTTACACTCTAGTTTCTGGCGAAGACAAGGAGTACAGAAGGGGTGGATTTCCGGACACTTTGACTGTTAGTTTGGTGTTTATAGCAAGGGCGGAAGGGATACTTTTATTTTCCTCCTCTTGCAGTTATAACAACCATATCTAGATTTCCTATGGCCCTTCCTGGGCGCTCTCTCAATCTCTATTCCTCCTATTTCATTTGAACCCAAGTCTTTCTCAACTTCCAAACTCAGAGTCCTGAAACCCAGATGGGGATTCAGCTCCGGTTTCTCGACTAGGATTCTCTTCCCTATAATTTTATGCTCCGCAGGCTCAGAGTAAGCTGGAGGGGTATTCATCTCAGTCTCTGCATCTACTGCTTGCAAAGGTACACCCATCATCACATTTTGTCTAACACCCGTGAATTCTAAGCCCGTATACTCCCACTCCATATCTGCATTCACGTCCATGGACTCGGGCTGGGTTTGGTTTGCATGTTCAAGCGCTGACTCTAAGGCTCGATATTCGGCAGTCAGAGAATAGAAAGTTCGGAGATAGAGATAGTTTGAGTTTATCTCTTGATCCATTTTCTATGATGTCTAGATGGAGTTGAGATTGGGGGTGCTATGTAAGATGATCTTAATTGTAGATTTTCAGGGGTTGAAGGATGATTCGAGGTTGAGCCGGTCATGTGACCTTAGAAAGGTTTGCAGGGATGGGGGATTGAAGAGGGAGAGAAGTATAATATAAATTGATATTTTAATGATAATTAAACTTCTAGTAAGGTGGGTATCTGTTAACACGAATCCTGACCAGATGCGCAATGCTAGACTGGTATCTAGCAAAAAGACCAAAATACTTATACAAAGTATGATAAGAATATCCTGAAATCGAGACCTCATTTCATGCGTAAATAATGTCACCGCGTCAATTCAATATCGAATATTCACCTCCACCAACGTCCGTTTAAACACCAGTCCGTCTATGATGCGACTCATTACTTCTCCGTCCCCAACCCTTGCCCTTCTCCTGCGCATACCTCGTGTCTCCCTCCTTCTCCCAGAAGAACTCCACAATCCAAGCCAAAGACGCGATGAACATGACCGCAGTACTAACCCACGTCAAGGCCAAATATTTTCCTCCTTTATACGCATACAGTCCAATCTCATTGCCGTATTTGTTGACCAGGTGGCTAGCTTTCTTCGCGACGACTGTGACGATGGCGGAGGCGATGAGGAGGGTAACGAAAGAAAGCGATGCGAGACTGAAATTGAAGATTGAAAAGAGACGGGAGCCCGATGTAAAGAGGTAGAGTAGAGCTAGGATGATGGACACTCCGGCAGCCGCGATGCCAATGCAATATAGTACGAATGTTACGGAGAGAGCGATATTGAGGTCTTTGAGCCCATCTTGCAGTGCTTTTGGCCACGCGATGTCACTGAGATTGAGGTGGAGTCTACTGTTTGCGAGTTCCTGGGAGAGAATATTGGAGATAGTAATGTGGTCTAGATGATATCGTTAGTTGAATTCTCGGAAGTCTGAAATCCGACAGAATGAAACAATGGAGATTAATAACTTACGCATAGCAGTAGCATTACTACACTTTGTCACATTCTTAGTCGCCCCCTTCTCCGTTGCATTTGGAGAATAATTACCCTCACACATATCCATCAAATGAAAACTATACCACTCTTGAATTCCCAGTTCCGCTGCCAGCTTATCAGCCTCATCACCAATAATTCCATTTAAGTCCCCCGCAATATCGCCTTCGATGGTACTCGTGATATTATGAGCGATTCCGCTCAGGAAAGAGCCGACTGATGTTGCGGTTGCGGTTGCGCTGGTGGATGTGCTGGTGGGTAGTAGGTCATGGCCAAGCGTTGAGGTATTAAACTGCGGTGGTTAATAGGAGGTATGGGGTTGGGGAGGATCTCTTACGGTGATAATATGAAATTCTTCCATGAAACCGCGTTTGTGGCCTGCGAAAATACAGAGCATAGAGAGGACAAATGCCACAATGGCACAGGCCAGAGGACAAAGAGCTGAAGGATGCATCGTGGAATTGTGTTGGTCAAACCCTTGGATTTGCTTCACAATACGTCGGATGGAGAATTAAAAACTTTGTTCTACAAAGGAGAAATGAATTTATAGTATGGGTCTACTAAAGCAAACAAAGCCAGGACTTCATATATCGTTTAGCAACAAATGATTCACAGCTTCTCGACCTCAGACTACTAGGTCAGTTCAAAGGAGTGAATAGGAAAAAAAGCACCTACCACTACCCTGAATCATCTATCTTTGACAATGGCATCATGTCTGGCACATCAACCTTACTTGCCAATAAACAACTACGAAAATCAAAGGCCATGAAAACAGGGTTCTGCCACCGTCTCCGCAGATGTGTATGATTTCCTGCAACAGCTCCATTCTGAATGGTCGCACATGAGAGTTTCGGGCATCAACCTTGATTTCTTTAGCCGTGGTGGTGAGGGTGGAGATGAGGATGACTTTTTCTGTAGAGGGATCATCCAGAGGCCGACGTCATCCGATCTTCAAGCGACGCGAGTGTCAATGCACAACCTGATTGGGATTCGACGGTTTGGGATGAAATGCCGCGAGCTATAAGCTATATACTATGCAAATCCATAAATGAGGAAATGGTAAATGAGATGGCCAGTAGTCATTTGCTTCCACCGAGATATGAAGCATGCGTATATTTATTCCCCGTACAGCTCCAGATTTAAATATCTATGGTAATATCGCATCTTTGAACGCCACACCGTGCAACCGCAGCGAGCATGAACTTACCATGCCTCCCATATCTGTGATCCCATTGCAATAAGACGATTGAACAGCTCTTCCCTCAATGCAATTGCAGTTAACTGTTTCTTCCCTCCATCTTTATCGATAATGAGAAGACCGTCTGCGATTTCTCGATCTGTAGCCCATCCAACTACCAATTTAGTCTTCCACCCCAATCCCCCGACTTTCTTCAGTTCCTGTCAAGAAAAATTAGCTTTGAATCTTCGGTATGTGTAAGGTATTCTTGAAAAGTCGTACTCTTATATCTGCAATAGCAACAGACCAAACAGGATCGATATCTTCCTTCTCGGTCGTCCAACTAATTGCGGGACTCGTCGCCGTAGCAGTGATATAGGCGTGACCTTTCTTGCCTCTGTACCGAGCAGGGAAATCAACCGGCCCAGCAGGAACATCAGGCCCGCTCCTCAAAACTCCAAGACGATTCTTAGCATGTTCTGCTCCAGCGGCGGCTTTCAGACGATCCGTTCCCAGAATTGTCTCAACGCCTCCTTTGGTGGCGCTCTTGAAAGCTGCAATTATCCGACGGCCTGAGTGCTTCTTTGGAGGTTGCGTTTCACTACCAGTCGTAGTTCCAGTATCATCTGGATGAATAGCGGAAGCAAGCTCCTCGGGAGGAACATCTTCCCGTGCTGTTAGTGTCAGATTGGAAGTGTAGGTGATGGGGGGGGATTATTTACCTAGGTGGTCTAGATTTTGACCCGCAGTTGCATGAGCAGCGTTGGGTGGTGGTGGACCCGAATAAGGTGGTGGAGGGAGCGGCGCTTTGTTCGCTTCACCAATTCGTAACAGGGTGATTGTGAGCTGAGCATTTGTAGGTACGCCTTTAAGCAACGTATTCCTGATCTCCAGCAGCTTCTGCCAGTGCGGGAATTCTCTATTCAGATAAGATAAAGCTCTCCAGATCAGTGGATCACTGAAAAATCCAATCCCGACGAATAATCCATTTATTTTGACGAACATGTATGAGCTGGTGAAGACGGAAATAATAAGTATTGGAACCAAAACAGCGGCGAGCTTAAGTCGGGGCTTTTCTTTAGGAAATGGTGATGCTGGTGATAGTGCGTTTCCGAATCTTTCCCATCCATCTGCAATGTCTGCAATAATGTGCATGACAGGTCGAGTTTTAGACCACATGGCTGCACTCATGGGTTCTTTTGTCTTATCATGCAAAGCATTTGGCTGTGCCCCTTTAGTCTTGTATTTTGCGTCGGCAGCTCCTAATGCTATATTCGTTGGGTCGGGAGCTGAATCCTCGAGTGTGCTTGCACCCTCTTCTTGCCCGTGTGGATCACCTTGAGGATGTTTCCCTGCCGCAGAACTGATCGCAATACTAGTGAAACTGTTTACGAAGTTACTAGCTTCTTGCTCCACAGCTTCACCTTCATGCTTCTCTGGTGCCCCGGTGAGGGAATTATCACTCCCTAGGACCCCTGCGGTAGGTTTCTTGATCCCACCAGTTTTGCTGTTGATTAAAGCGATGGGCGCGGGTGGAAAGCAATAGTCTCTGGCGGAAGGTGAGACAATCAGGACAATAAGAAAAATGAGAATTGTAGGAACGAGGAAATCGACGGCCCATGCGAGGAAATATACGGATGCGAATGCTATGGTACGTTTCCGTTCCCTCCACGATCGTAGACGAGCAATATGTTTCCAGAATCCCACCACACCAACTATTACAGTCATGTACAGACGTTCTATGTTGGCCCTCAGCTTATCGGGAGAGAATTCCTCTTCGTCGGCGATGTTGAGATCTAATCCGCCTAGGGGTGGTTCAGACAGGGCTTTGACATGGTACATTTGCTAATTTTCCGGTTAGCTTTTCCATCTACATTTCCCTTCAAACCCCTAAATAAGACCAGAATCTATCTCTTACCTTATTGAATCGTCGAATAAGTGTCCACAAATCCTCGTTTTTTAACCCCCCGACCAACGGGATTGGCGTATCCTCCACATCTTCGTTCCATCCCAAGTCCTTCACCTCCGTATACCCATGATCTAACTGTGCCGCTCCTTTTTCTTCGTGATCTATATTAGCCAAGACGTGACTATCAGTTGGTTGTTCCTCTTCGTGCGCCTCAATAATTTCAGGCTCAGAAGCAGAAGTGGAGGAGCTGTTGAGGTTTGTTGGTGTAGATGGATCGGCGAATGCCATTCTAGGACTCAATTGCTAGGGGTGAGCATTGACTTAGTGAGTTGATTGATATAGATAGGGAAACAACGATGTTCTTGAATACATCTTGAGTATTTGATATGTCTTAGTTGCATTCCGTCCAGTGAATGACTCGAGTCCCACATACGAATACGTCATCGACACGGGATAAGACAGGAATGAATAATATCTGGTTTGCATGGTTTCATTTCCTCTTCAGCTGGAAAGATGATTTTGTGGCTTCTAAATACGAATGTTTACCTAGGGAGTACTCCATAATTATATTTGTTCATTGGTTCACCAGGTTCCAGCGTTCTTCTGACTGACATGGGTGGCTATGAGATCATCGCGAGGCTGACAACCAAGACAAGGCTGAGAAGCAACTGACTTGGGGTCGAATTGGCTATTTTTAGCATTTTCATTTCCTGTAGTTTTTTTTTTTTTTAAGAAAAATATTAGAGGCCCGGAAAACTGGGGTTAGAACAAGGGATTAAAAGAAAATCTTCAAATTTGTCCCGCGCTCTTCAGAGTCCGCTCTAGATGCACAGCCAATATATCGAATGGGGACTCTGAAACAACACTTATCTGATGCAGAACCAAAGACATCATTATGTAGGGGCATTCTAAAAAACCACAGAATGAATCACAAGTTCCCACTCTCAGGGACCGACTCCCTCTGCACCACAGGTCTGCCTCCACTCCCCGATAACCCGAGCCTTTCCTGACTCGGTGGTGCAGTATTATACCCCATTGTCTCCGGCCTCCCAGCTTCAGGAGAAGGCATGGAATACTCATCACCAATCGAAATGTATGTATGAGCTGGACTCACCGCCTCACTTACGGTAACATATGGCTCTGTCTTCGCCATCTGCCAGTTCGTATTCGAGCTCGGAACAATCCCACCCCAAGCCTGTGTACTCGGAGCAGGGGAGGACTCTGTATTTTCCACGTCATTGTAGCGAGACAAGAGCTTCCCGGAGCGTGGTATGGGGAATCCTCCTGCCAAGTCGCCCTCGCCGTTCTTGAGGTTGTGACGAAGTCTTGCTCGACCACCATACCAGGCTGCAGCTGTGATGAGAACAATACCCGCGAGTGTACCTATGAGTTAGGAACTTGGAGTCAGTATAGTTTAGAGATAATAAGAGATGTGTGTCAATGAGCACTATTGATGCCTGACAGAACTAAACAAGAGAAGTTTGTGCGGAGGAGTGATACTTACCGACTATAGCTCCGGCTTTAGCTCTCGGACTGAGCGATTTCAAAGCAGCCCCGACTGCTGCCGTGCCTGTGGTACTTGCTGTACCATTTGCCGTCATACTACTGCCTGTATCGCACGTTGTAATCGGGACCGTAGTTAAAAGCCTAGAATCAGAGGAAGAAGGCACATCGCCCAAAGCTCCTAAACCGGGCAAAAAGGCATAGCATTTATCCAAAGCGTCCCAAATTGACCACGTTTCGATGACGCCGGTCTCATCGCCATTGAGGACCTCGTAGCTGAGTTCTGCAACCAGCGTGCCATTCAGGTGAACCAATTCGGCATAGATCTCATTTGAGGACGTGTTGGCTGGGGGAATCTGGCAGTTGGACGTAGCGTTCGTTACGGTATTGACGGTTAGGTTGAAAGCGGGGAGGTCGAGAGTCAGGACGCCGATGTTCATCCCTTCTATGGTTACGCTGAATACTGTACGGAGGGAGAATTTCATGCTGAAATCAAGTTTGGGCATTGAACCCTTGAAGATGGGTGTTATGCTAAAAGAATCCTTATCACTATGGGCAATTAGAACCATGGCGGTAATACCTTTCCTGGGTACTTACAATCCAATTCTCTGGGTTCCAGTGAGGTTTAACACAGGATCTAGCGCAGGGATCATGATGGCCGCTGGTTTCGTGAGCTGTAACAATATATTAGTAAGTAATGCATTTTACTTGAATCGAAAAGAGCTCACTATGAGGTCGAGGCCGGTGGTGAAATTCATGGACGCGGATGTATCAGCCACGAGATACAGTTGGAATTCAACCTCCACCACGACGCCATCAGCCTCAGCGGGGACCGTGAGCAATGAAAGCGTAAGTTCCCCATCAGAAACAGCAGTCAACTCGATATCAACCTCGAACGAGGCGCCAAAGCTCTCCATGGCTATACCAAGCCAGCTGCTGTTCCAACCAATGTATTCCTGGCTCGCGAAGTTGAAGGCAGATGGTTGTGAACTATCCGAGCAAATGCCACAGAAAAACCCGACCGCGACATCAGTTTGCACGCCGGAATTTACGAGGTGAGTACTAATGGGTGGAATTCTATGTGCCGTCAGTCAAGGGCTTCGGTGCATATAAGAGCCTCGTTCTTTACGTCTGGTAGTGGAATGGGAAATTTTTGATGATCCCACCTCCATCAGCCAAATGTTGGATATCAGATTCCAAATTCCCAAAGTCTTTAGTGAGTGTCGCTAGAAAATCGGTCACATCCGCGGTGATAATGCCAAAATTTATGGAGCATATGATGAGTGGGATATTGAGACTGAGAATCGTAATGCTCCACAAGCTTCCCCATAATGAAAACATCTTATGTAGATGTAAGGAGGCAGGTACAATGCTAATGGACCCCTAGACTGTAGCAAAGCTTGTGCAATTAATAAGTGTAGAAAAGATTTATGTAAAAGATTGGTACCCAGATTGCCTTATATATTATATACTTCACCATCTTCCACACCTTATAACTTAACACGAGCATGCAACTTCTCCATCCAACCCAGCCTCCACGTTCTTGAGGCTCAAGTAATACAAACGTCCCTTCTCGACACCGTTTCTATACTCACCCACATTGTTGGGGCCGTTCTCCTAATTTTTCCCTTTCCCTTTTATTGCGATACACTGCGCCCGATCTGTAACGAAGAAACAAAGGAATATCAGTACTGATATCGGGAAGGATTATGTTGTGTGTGCCGAACAACACGGCTCCCAATGCGGCTCCCCGGCCTCAGCCCTCCATGTTCCTGAGAGAACGAAATAGATGTGTTTGCTAATGATCTATTGTTAGATTTCGGAATGCTGGGTGGAATTGACGTGGCTATTATGTATCGTGTCGGTGAACATTCAGAGTATCACATCTTTCATATGTTTTATTCCCCCCCTCCCTACCACGCACCATCCACTCACTCCTCATAACTAAGCATATATCGCGGCGTTTCAAAAATAAACCCACCATACGGTTTTGATCATCCACTTTTTTTCAAGCAAACTTTTACTAAAACAAATTTATTTTAGAGTTGAGCTTACTTAGCAAAATTCATTCAATGCCTTAATAAAGCAGGAAATTGATCTAGGAAATCACTCATACCTGAATTCAGTACAGTTGAAGAAAGAACATGATTTGCATTTGGAAAAAGCATTGTTCACTGACACAAATTCTGATAAATATATACTGTTTGAGCTCCTTAGACTACCCTTCATTACTCCAATATTTCGTGACGCTTGCCCAGAGCTTCTTTATTCTTGGTCGTATGTGTATGCCGGCCGTGGCGACTTCAAAAAAAAACACTTCGAATCCGGATTCTAGCAGGAGAAATATGCATATACGTTATAAATCCAGCATCAAGCTACCAAACAGCCAACGCCATAGCCGTAGCCGTAGTCATGCCAAGGATATTCTGGAAGCTAAAGCCCACATATGAGGCAGGATTCTTGCTAGTGTTTGTAGCTACCGTGGATGCTGACATGGAGGATATGTCCGAAGTGAGCACAGGCTCGCAGCATTTACCCCTTGCTTAGGGGACGTAGAAACATTTGACTTGACCACCTGAACGGACGAAGAAAGTTGTAAAGACCGCACACTTGAATACGACTTTCCTATCGGAGTAACTGGACGGATGTCACTTGCACAGCCGGGGCATATTCCGATTGATTGCACTGTCGAGGATAAAGTAGGTGGAACAGAAGAGGAACCGCTAGCGCAGCAGTCAGTGCCTTCGGCACAGCATTTAGAATAATCGCTTATCATGCAGGCGGTATACTGTAGATGACTCGGGAGTTGAACCGTAGAGAGTCGTAAGTACCTCGAACCGACTCAGTAACCCCAAACCTCCTGGGTAGAGGCATTATCATTTCCTACCTACAGTCACACATCTCTCGGTTTCAAGTACCGCGGCCGAAATGAGAATTTGGCCCAACAAGTCACGATGATAGAGAACGGCTCGGTGCATCTTCAGACCAGAATTAAGTTCAGATACCTTCTATTACTATTTATTTGAAAAAGGGTGGTAACCGAAAAAGACGAAAGGAGAAATTGGATGCGCCGAGTCTTCACGTGACAATGAATTTATTAAATTTCTGTAAAATGGCCTAAAGACACTATCATGAAAATCCGCAGATTTTGAAGAATATTTTAGAGTCGCCGACTAGGCTTTGTAAGGGTGGATTTAAATAACTCTACGTGAAAAATATATATTTCTGTGATCTCATTCCCCCCTTCTGCCTTTTCGCTTAACCCCTTTCCTTCTATGAAAATACTACCTTTTTGAAAGCTATTTACATTTTGAGCCTTGATGAATATTCAAGCAGAGTTTTGGAATTTGGGGTTTTCGTCATTATACAATCGAAGATAAGATTTATTATTATTATTATTATTATTATTATTATTATTATTTTGAAAGAGGAATGCTCTATGTTTAATATACTCTGTTATTGTCTGACTTAAAAAGCTAAACAATTAGTGACGAGGACATCAAGGATCACGAATGCCATCTAGGGTATCTTTCCACAATGAATCTTCCCATCTTTTTATTCACCCCTATTCAAACATTCCCATACTCCTATTCCATCTCACAACGCATCCTCTTCAATTCCCGTCTCAAAATCAAGCATGTATCGCGACTTGCACATGAGGATAAACATTGACTAACCTCATATACAAATCCGGATAGTCATTAATTAAAACTTCCGGGTCAAATGCCATAGCGACAAAAAAGGTGGCAACCCCACTCTTAATTGGCACCAAGAAAACATTACAGATCTGAAGTCCGATAAGGAACGCGAATGCCATCACCACAGGTGTGAAACCGTGGTTGGAATTGTATGCCGGATTGGTGAATTTTAGATATAGGTAGGCGAGGAAAGAGCATACATAGGCGACGAAGACGGATCCCATGGTTAACACGGGATTTATTAGACACTCGTTCACCAAAGCGTCGACTCCTCGATCTTTCATCATGCCCCATGTTGTCTATTGAGGGTGTTAATTGAGAAAGATAATGTCAGGGGAGGGAGAAGTACCTTAGCAGCAGGAATATAAGCTTTTCCGTATAGAGCGATGTAAGAAAATGCATATTCGTTGATGAATTGAACGGCCCAGTCTAAAATGCCAATGAAACATCCCAAAAGACAGAAGAATATCTGACCTAGGATATTTCCTTGCGCGGCTTCATTCTGTTGAGCAATTGAACAAGCCTGGCGCAGGAATTGGATGATAGCGACTAACAGACTTCCAAAACTGATGCTCCCGAAACTATAAGTCATGGATCGTTTGAATGCGCCTCTCGTTGCTCTCTTAGGGAAACCCGAGCGTTTCTGAGCGTAGAAATACCAGGATCCGTAGACACCAGAGATCGTGACGTGAATTACATTCTTGATTACTTCTGTGATCCAGTATGCGGCAAATGTAACGAAAACAATGAGACCGATCACTTTCCCCATACTGCATTCCCCTCCATTGATACCGCAGGCTGGCGATCCAGGCTCATATTTTGCATAAATGGATACCAATGTGACAGAGAAATAAGCACTGAATGCAGTGGTGATGAGTCCTCCAATCAAGGAGACGAGAAAAACATGCCCATAGTTTTTAGAGACGTCGATAATGGTCTGAAGCATCAGGACCGAAAAGGGAATCCGAGGGATCCAGGAGATGAAACAGATGATATAGAAGATAGCGAAGATAAGGAACACGATCGCCGCGCTGTAGTACTTTTCTGAGAAATAGAAGATTGCTGTTCCAATACCAAAGACGATCTGGAGAATGCCGGTTATCCAAATTACTCTAGTCAATTTTTAGTATCCCTCGGTTTCTATAGATAGGTTGAGAGGCCTACTGCTTTGTAAAAGCCCGAATGATCCAGAAATAGACGAAGGAGAGAATGAATGCTGTTCCGAGGACAAAAGCACTGTATCCATCAGTACCATCCGATCCATAGATCCAAGGAACTCACAAGAGAATCACGGTATTAGAATTCAAGCCCGCATTGTCATCATTATGATAAATTCCCCCTCCCGCATTCGTAGACTTATACCCATGGATCACCAACCCGGACACAGCCACAAAGCCAGCAGAGACCAAGAGGAAGAGGATTGCTGCCCAGATGTCGTTGAATTTAGGTTGGTCAACGCGGAATGATCGTGCGAAGTCGTATTTTTCTTCAGGTTGAGATTGATGTTGATTTTGAATATCTGAGGTTGGTGGGAAGTTGGAATCTTCTGCTTGTAGTTGCTGATGTGAAGCCATCTTTTAATGCTGTACTCTTCTATTTTCTACTTAGAGTGATAATCGACAGATATTTTGAGAGGGAAGAGAAGATCTTCCGCAATCAATAGTGCGCCAGTGAGCGGAATGAAATAGTTTGTATGATTGGCTTCGAAGGAAGGAGCACCTCGCACCTCGCTAGCATAAAAGAGAAGATGATAGAAAAGGAAAGTCTCCATCCAATATAAGGTTACTCCTGACAAAACCTAGACAAGCCATAATAGTTTGGATGCCGTCATGACATTCCAAGGATCTTCTGGAAATAAGCTTGTTTTGGACGACTAGTACGAAGTAATTAAACCTCATTTCAGCTAATCGAGTGACACAACTGGAGAGCTTGGGCCATCATCTCAGATCACATGATCGAGATATTCAGGAGTGGACGCTGAAGGCCAAGAGCGGTTGATTATTCTGTATTTGAATCCACGCATTCTATGCCGCAAATAAAACAGCCAGGACAAATATTGCCATCGTCTCCCGCATCCTCTGCACGCTCCACTATCATCCACCAAACGCCGAAACCTCCATCATCTAACCATTTAGATAGCTTCTGATAGCCCCTTGAAGTTTGCTGGCACCTTCACCAAGAACCTGTGTCAAATTTTCTAGATCATCACCAGCTGTAACCCCAAACTTCCTCACAAAATCCTTAGCTGCGCTTTCGAGATCACCGTAATCTTCGGTCTCTTCATCCTCGGGTCGGCCAAAGTATGCGTTTGATGAAATAGCAGATGCTCCTTCAAACCCTTGCAAGCGGTTTTGGGCCTCCGCTTTTGCAGCTGCGTTGTATTGGCCCTTTCCGAAGAATTCTTCAGAGGATATACCTTTCTGGGATCCAAATTTATCACGTGCGTATTTCTCTTCGTCGGCTATAAGAAGTTAGTACTAATTGGAATTATAATCATGTAGAACTAACCATCAGCCGTGGCTTTGACGGGTCCAACGGATCCAAACCCTCCCATTTTATTCGCAGTAGCAGCAGGCTTGGCTCCACCGACTTGCCCAAATCCAAGTCGCCCCATTCCCATACCGAGTCGTTCAAGTTCACTATTTGTACGCGTTCTCGTCTGAGCAGAGCCGTAGCCCAACCTGCCCGGACTAATTGGTGTTGGTGCTGCAATCTTTGTCGCATCTGCCGATTTCGTAACAGTCGTGGCCTTTGCGGTTTCTTCTTCAGCATCAGGATCATATCCTAGTTTCTCAATTCTTTCAGCCTCTTCTTTCGCCTTGCGTTCGGCAGCATCAAAATCGATGACATCGCCAGTAACTTTCTTTGCACCTAACTTAGTCTTCTTAGCACCCAAAACATTCGCTTTTCGTGGTCCAGTCGTTGTGGCAGTTTTGCGTAATGCAGCTGAGGATGTGAGACGGCTGGCAGGTGGGGTTGCGGGTGAAGCAGTAAGGGGCGAAGAAGTCCTTGCAATTCCGTTGCCATTATTCGTGATGCTGGTGTTGAGAAATGGAGAAGGGATTCTGCCAACGACAGGGGGTGTCGCAGTTCGAGATATGGGAGGTGACGGGCGCTTGATTGCAGGCTTGTCCCACGAAGAGAAAAAATCATCATCTGGTTCACCGGCAGGTGTAGAGGACCCATCAACAGGTCCGTTGCCCATAGCGTCCGTAATAACAACTTCACCGGGGTATCTATACTTGTCAGTGCGCCAAATGATGATGAGGAAGTATCCTTACTCATTGGCGTCTCTTGCAGCCCGCTTCGTCAGTTCATCCTTATATTTTGTAGCTGCGTTAGATGTATATTTTGTTGTTGGATCCTTGCTGTTTAAAGCTGCTGTCCCCCCATTCGCCTTGAAGTATTTCGTCGCGGATTCGTTTCCACCGACTTTCATGATGCGTAATTGATCCCATTGCCATTCTGATATACATATTTAGCACCGTCACCCGGTAGAAATGGTATGAGACCTACGATCGAGGTTTGTGGATCGCACAAAGGAGATGTGGACTCCCAAGTTACGGTGATTCGAGGAGCAGTCCAAACACAGATAGATTCCAAAGGGTACTGAGGTCCAGGTAGGGTTTTTCTGCCCGCAATCGAAGCATACCTAGAACGCGAATTCCCATTAGTATTAAGCAATTACGCACATGACATAGGAGGGGGGTGGTGACCTTGTTTGCGGGTTTGGTCTTTAACTTCTCGAAGATCTTCTGCGACTCGGATTTGGAAGCCATCCCAGCCATATTTGCGGCTGTATTAGAATGAACGACACAGTAAGGCGCTTGTTGGGAGAGAGGAGGGTGAGAAATTACAGATCTCCTTTTTCTCTTTTCAAAGTTTGATGGGAATTGTTTACGAGGGCCAGATTGCAATGGAATAAAATGACGCCGCTTTTTACGACTGTGCACGCGCTAACCCCCCTTTCAGTCAAGCTTCCTTTCCCCACATATGAAACAGCGTGAAAAGCTTCACCTTTTGGGACACATACTACCTTTTCCTTCATTTAATGTCATAATTTGAATAAAATGCTTCTCAGCCCCAAAATTTCTCTGCTAAGCTTTCCAGCAACCCTTCGACCTGTCCTAGTCAAACGACTGTACGCAACTCAAACGGGTCTTGGAACTACTCCTAGTACACCACAACCAAAACGAAAGACCGTAACACCTTTTAACGACGATGGTAGAATATCTTGGGGAAATCTATCTGCTAAGGAGAAGGTAGCAAGAACAACCCAGCAGACCTTTAATTTTAGCTTCATTATCTTGGGAGCAATCCTCACAGTACGACCTTTTACTCCCAAAAAACCCCCCCCTTCACTGCAGCTAATGTTTCGTAGGGAGGCGTAGCTTATGTCATGTACACCGAAGTATTCTCCCTTGATAGCAAGACGAGCCATTTCAATCGAGCGTTCAATCAAGTCAAGGCAGATTCGAGATGTACGGATCTGTTAGGGAGCAGTAAGAAAATTACAGCATATGGGGAACCGACGTGGAACAAATGGGCTAGAGCGAGACCTATCGCGTATGAAATACCATTTCCCATCAAGAGGAATGTTTCTGACATCCAATATAGTTCAACTATTCAAAAGGATGGCCGTGGCGTAGAACATATGGTTATGCATTTTAATGTAAGTCCGTGGAGATATTCCGAGACAATCTCTGACTTGCACAGGTAGAGGGTCCCCTCGACAAAGGCGTTGTCAATCTGCATATGATCAAACGACCTAATGATAGCGAGTTCGTTTATAAATATCTATTCCTGGATGTCAAGGGTCACCAAAGGATTTATCTTGAAAATGCCGATGCTTCTCTGGACGCTCCCGGAAAGAATAAGTCTAAATTCTTTGGTGTATCATGGAGATAAATGACTCCATCCTCAATACTTTGAATCGATCACACTGAATTCTAAGCCACGTGAGCTATATTAAGTGAAACCACATGATTTTGATCTTATGCAATATCATCGCTATCCTATTCCATCTGTTCCTGGCAATATTTAAAGAAACGAATTGACGCTTCAGACATGCCAACTCCTTCATTCAGAGAGGCATGAAAGTCATCATGGTTTGAAACCCTGTTGCTCTATCAGCCGGATATGTTGCTATATTTCTGGACCCTTCATTCCCACACGACGTCATTTGCATGCTAAAGCATTTCTAATTTGTTGCGATCTCGAAGATATGGCAGAAATATAGCATACAATCGGTTCACCTCTGCTGGGAATCCATCCCAGATTGTTCCCCAGGAGGATATTGAGGTGCTCACTACTACTATTTATGCCATGTTTCTAATCCGGATTACCTTTGAAAGGACAAGAATATCAACCTCTAGAATTTATTCCCTTTCACCACGCAAACTAGAAGAAATTTGTCAAGCATTCGGCGATATTTTGACTATGTTCCCCGTTCTCGAAGAATTTTGATCAGTTCATTATCTCGTTATCCTCCTGGCCCTGGGCAATGCCATGTTTACGTTTGGTTCATCCTCCATCTGTCTGGCCCACGTTCCCCGCCCAGTTTTATGCGCAGTCTGGCTAAGAGTAGACTTGCCATGGCGAGTATGGAGATGGTCTTCTGGCGACGGCTGACTTTTCTCAAGTTATTAAATTATCAATCATAGGGGCTATAGTTAAAAGCTTATGCGATCTTTTGATATCAGTTGACAGGACGAAAGCGAAAGAAGGAGGATGGAGGCATTCCACTTCCAGCCTCGAATCAGGGCTGTTCTACCTTTGCGCTCTTCCCCAAGCAGTTCTCGCGATTTTTAAGGTCACATTTTTTCCGACCCTAAGTTTAACACCCACAGGACATGTATATCTCTATGAATAGCAAGTTCCGTACAACTCCATACGAGGTTTGTTTTATTTAGTCAGTATCATTAACGGCATTTTCAAAATTCGATCACAAAATTATCCTTTCTTCATCACATTTATAATGATCAATATTCATAAAAGTACCTGTCATCAAGTTCTAATTCCGAGGTAAGTGCGTAATGGATCCCCAAAGACTACATGCCTCTGCCTATCAACCTCCCATAAATCCTCTGCCATTGAAACTCTATTCAAGCTCTCTACTGCCTCTGCCTTCCACGATAGGCAACAGTACTGGCTAAGACACTTCGAAATTCGACTAGTCCTTTCTGTGAAGAGTATATCAAGCCTCTTCATGCTTCCGTAAACCCTTTCCATCTCTCAACCTTCAATAATTGATATCTTGACTGCAGCCATGTCTAGTTCAACAGCAGCCGAATTCTCATCCCCTTTATCAGCCCGGTTTGAGTCTACGCACAACAAGTAAACTTCATCGACGTAGTGCCGACTTCCAGGCGAGATACACAATATTATCTATGGTTATGCCTTCGTGGATCCATATACTAAGCCCGCCCTTGACAATTTCAAACGATGGTCTATAGTCCCGAATCATCCACGATACAACAGAATACAGCCGTTCTTCTCGGCACTCTCAAAGTCTTGCAGAAAATTGTATTTCAAGACGCATCGTATTCCAATCAATACCTTTGAAATTGAGTATCAAGTCCCTCTTTTCTCTTCCAGGTTCGAGAACTTAGAGAGACAACTGTACTCTAATTTGCATTTGCACCAGAATAGCAAAGAAGGAATATCACTTCCATCAGTATTTTCATCGCTTCAGATCCTTTTGGCATATGGTCTACATTCAGCAAGTGTCTGCTTCCATGGGTTCCTCGTCTCCATACTAGTCAGAGCTTATTAAAAGAGTCGGGGTGTCTTTCCATTGCGTGGCTCCTCTGCAGTATCTCGCAACTGAAGTCCCGCAAGAACACCGAAATGCTTCCAAACAAATGAAAATAGTCGATAAATTCTTCACCAAGCTCGTCAAGCTTGAAGAGTTCATTATAGAATTTTACCCTTTCCCGCACTAGGTGGATGACTTTGCTGCAATGATGTGCTCAGATACATTTGCTTGATCTGAGTCTCCGGCTCAAGCTACTTCTCTGCAAAGTGGAACTTGGGTTGCGACCATGGAAGCTGAAGTTTCGTCACTCGGGGGCGAATATGGTTGTTCGTTGCATTCCAACTTTATAGGCACTATAAAAAGATTAAGAAATTTTGTTTTACTTAAAAAGGATAAACCATTTGCTCAACTGTGTGACGAGTAACGCCATACATTCTTACAACCAATCCCCTTACTTCATTCGGTTACCACAATCTCTCTTCCCCATCGTACACTTTATTTAGAGGTCTTCCTCTCATCCAAATCATACTCAACATTTCCCCCTCGCATCCTCAGAGGTACACCTCCACGATATATCCCAAATCTCATTCAGTCTCATCAGCGACCAAAATTATATTCTTAAGAATGACTAGGAAATAACCCCTATCATCCCCTACTAGCAGGACGGAATCTCCAATCCGTTCTATATTAATTGAGCAACCTACTAAAAGCCATAACTCATCCTATCTGACATCTAGAATTCTAGAATATGAATATTAGTACCGCATTAATCAATCGGAGAGCTATTTTGTTCAGCCTTAGATTGATGGGAGGGTAGCATGGGATGGGATGCGCTTCGATTATCGTCCCAATCACCACTAATCTAAGCTGCGAGGCATGTACAGCTGTCTCATAACCAGAATTAATCAAGCTGGCTTTTGGGATCTCTACTTCAAGTTCTAGCCACACATCTAACACGATATAAGCACCCACTATGGAAGTCAAGCAGGAGCCTAGCCTAGAGGCAGTCTCCAGTGTCGAAGAATATTTTCGCCAGTCGCCAGATAATTTGTCCAGCCGCTTCCCATCCATCTCGGCCATCATGCCAATGAGAGGAGGCGGAGTGAATTTCACATACCGCGTTCATTTTGGAGAACCTTTTAAGCACAGGTCTCATGGCCGACAAAGGCAGCATAATACCGCAATTCTCAAGCACTACTCCCCTAACATTGCAGCAACACCCCAGTTTACGTTCAATAATAATCGACAGTGCTTTGAGGCTCTAGCCTTGAAGGAAATACCCAAATTTACGGCTTCAGAAGCTACTTTGGAACATGTCAGAATCCCGGATCTGTTTTGGGAAGACGATGTGGCCAGAGTAATCATCATGGAAGATGTCATCCCTCCCGCTAGATTGGAGGATGCCCCAAGCCTCCTCGAGTCTATGATTTTCAGGGATTTCTGTAAAACCGCGAACGAAAGTCCCGAGAAGATTCAAATAGCTTGCCAAGTTGGTTCGGCTTTAGGCCAATATCTCGCCCTTCTACATACACTTGACCATGGCCCTGTCTCTACAGCCCCGCGAGCTCTCTTCGCACACCATGTCGAGGCAAGGAGGGTTTGTGCCCTGACGGCATTTGGTGATTTTCTAGGCAGTTTGGATCGATTTGGAGTTGAATTAGAGATAGATCAAAGACACCTGATACAAGAAGTTATGGGCGGCATGACGGAAGAAATGCTGACGGATGAAGATACTTTAGTGATGGGCGATTTCTGGTTAGTGAAATCCTTCATTTTATCGACGATGTTGTGTATGTGCCAATCGTAATGTGTGCTGAAGCATCTTTGATATCTAGGTTTGGAAATATCATTATAGGTGTTCAGCAAACATATTGCAGCGGTTCAAAGACCCTCTCCAATCCTACTCCACCTACCGACTCCACGTCCTCCATCCACAGCATCCATATAATCGATTGGGAATTCGTAACGTATGCTCCTCGCTATCTTGACCTCGCCCATTTCGCTGCTGAATGTTGGCTATACAATCATTTCTATCCGTCTACAAGTTGTGGCGGCTCCATCTATCAGCAATTGACATCATCTCTTTTCAAGGCATACCGGACCTCCGGGGGCACCATAGATGTGCAACGTGTAATTTATTACATTGCAGGACACGTCGGTTGTTTCCTTGGTTATTCAAATCGTTGGACTGATAACCCTATTGTTCGAAAAGCAAAAGCTAAACTTGCCGTCAAGATGATTGAGGATGCACAGAAGAAGGATTGGGAGGCATTAAGGAAAGATGAATTTCTGTTGAATCTTTTCGATGAAGAAGATTATTTCCCAGAGTCAATGCGAGGGTAGTCCAAGAAGCATTCTACACACGAGAAAAAGAGAAGGCGTGATGTTAGATAAAGGTCATGGAGTAATTATAGCCCGAATAGCAGACCCTGAATCTTGAAGTTCTAGGTCGACTCGACTATTCTTGAAAGCGACTGTTTACAACCACCCAATAGAAATGCTACCATAAGCTATAGACAGGACTGGGCTACGAGGCGTTGAAACACGTATAGGTAACACCAACCGTACAACGATTTCTACAAACTCTATCTGCCTATGCCTCTGGATATATCACCAGGGCAAGCACGTCTGTACTTTCTCTACATCTTTGTACCTCTGCAAGCTCAAGGTCGAACGCTGCATGTGCGCAAGCTATTCAGGTTGTCAGCTCACATTATCTTGTCATATGTTTCACTAACCAGTTGCGACATCCCGTTTCGAGTCGAACGACTTAAAAATAGAGACTTCATCCGGCATCTGATCGGGAACATAGTACCACTTATGGCTAGGGTGATAAAACACATGAAATGTTTCTCCGATATAATGTGGATATATAACATCAGCTGCAATAAGATCTCGCTCATAATCCAGGCTCTTGAAATCGATGATTCCAAGGGGCCAGTCCCTCATGGGACCAAATATTGGTCGCCAGATACTTTGTTATCTCGTTAAAAAGATATATAAGATTACGTGAGGGAGAATATACACACTTCAGGATCTGGAACCGACGACCGCAGAGCTGGCTTGCCCTTTCCTTCCCAACTATATCCTCTAGCTTTTCTTGAGCAAAGCGTGGCGTGTAGTCTACTATAATTAGTCACAGAGGCACATGGCATTCTCAGCTACTCACCGATATGTACACCTTGAATCGGTTGACTATCGCCAGCAGTCCCCCATGTATATTTAGGGAAGTAGGGATCTCGTTTCCTAATCGTAAGAGTCGTAACCAGAACTTCTTCTGCACCGAGCAGAGTCTTCAACCATTCTTGAACCTTAGGTACATAATCCGCTCGCATGGCCTCGTAGCTGCTGAAGACGTCGGGGCCATATTGGTTAGGATCATGCACCAATGCAAAGCCTCTGCTATCTAGATTGGCCAGAGATTGTTCTTCATTTCGGAAATCATGAACCTCTAATTTGGGTGAAGCCTCAGAGATCTCATTAGTCGTCGGTTGGCCAGGAGGCAAGGCTGAGGCAGGAATATTGATTAAGTATGGTTTCTCATGATCCCACTTCTCCTCACGCTTGAAATACCAAAATACCCCTTTCACGGATGATTTAGACTCCTTAAGGGGATCGGATGCTTGAAAGGCCATGTCGTCGACCATTTTAATACTTCGTCGTGGGGAGTTTGGATGGGACAGGAAGGCTGTGAAGTGCCTCACAGACACTCCTCTTTTCTTACTAATGCGGCTCAGCATGCATTACCTCCATATAAACCATGTACAGAGCAAGGCAGAGTATTGGTTTTATCACTTTCATCGGTCAAGGGGCACCTAATCTCATGATCAATTACTTCCAATCACATTTCTTGTCTCCTAATGGCTACAGATAGATATCAAGCTAGAGACCCCATAATGCCTAATGAGGCTGCGCGCAATCCAATAGAACGTCCCCACACCCACCACCAACCACACTCTGATTGCGCGATTGCTTAACTTATCCAGCTCCTCGCCTGCAAATGGCTCCGGGCACAGTGGCCGGGCCATCCCGTCCCATCCACTCATACCATGGCTTCGAATCGGGCTTCTCAGGCTCAGGTGCCCAAGTCAGCCAAGGCATTTTCTCAAGCTCCGCGGGAGTGTATGCCTCTGGCTTTGGAGGCCAGAATGCTTTCCATGGTTGGATTTTACCATCGCTCGTTTGAGGCCGCGAGGCCGGAGGGGAATTGTTGTCGTTCATGGTGGTGGTTGTCTGATTCTGAGTATCTGTGAGTAAGTTAAGTACTTTCATATGCCTAGATTAACTGACCTTCGCTGGTGGTTGGAGTATTTCTTCTTTATGATCCTCGTTCTGACCTTTGTAAAGAGGAGATTCCAATGTGTGGGGAGATGAGCCAACAATATATAGACAGAGGCCTTCAAATTTGGGGTAATCAAGGGTGTCCCGCCTGCATCAGTCGGCAAGAACTATCAATGCATGCCAGGTGGAAAGCTTGCAGCGTGGGTCAATGAGGGCCATTACATTGGATGGTATTGACCGGGGTGCAAAGAAATGAACCCTCAAGCGGCATAGAAGGACTCATTGAGAATCCGTGCATACTTGTTGTGCACCCTTATCTTTCCTTCGACAACATTTTCGACATATAATTCAATGTGCGGAGTATTCAACACATGTACAACAATGTCAGCATGTCAGAACAGCTGGCGTCACCCCCACTCCCGCCGGCAAATAGGCAAGGCACATCCTTCAGTACCTCAGCTACACTAGTTGGTTCTCCAACTGGAGATATTGAATCATGGGACAAGACCTACAAGTCTGCCGTCAGGTCTTTGGCCGACGAAGATAAGGACTGGTTCTCAAAGCCTGAGCATCAAGAACCGTTCACCAGTGCACAGATGATCGCTGCCATCGAACCGCATGCTAAGCGTTATACAAAACATATGTTTCAGAGATTCCTCAGCGTCCTGGATCCTATTTTATCCCATATCGGCTCCTTTGCGGAAGCAATTTCTATAATGGTACAAGCCGACCCTACTTGTGCGGGACTGATCTGGGGAGGCTTATACCTTGTCATCCAGGTAAGTAATCCCCCCCGGAAACTCGGAACAGTGTCTCATCGGCCTGGGCAGCTTGCAGGGCGAACTCAACGCACCCTTGACCTGATATTAGACTCTCTCTGGAATATCAGCCCAGACCTGGCGTTGTTCCAGAAGTGGATGCGTCTATTCCCAGAGAAAGATTATAAGGAATTGAGTGACGCTATCCGGAAAGTCTATGCGGAAGTAATCGCGTTCTGTAAAAGTGCTCAGAAGTACCTACGCCGTCATCCTGCGGGTATATATCTGCGCTTTCTTAAAGTCAGTTCTTTGAGCTGGGCTAATAGAGTTTAGCAAATCTTGTCCGTACACTATTTGTCCCAAAAGTAGAAGCTGCGTTCAAGATGCATGAGAATCAGATCAAGGCATATACGGCACGGGTAAAGGCGGAGGTTGATTCGGCGCACATGCATTCCGTTCATTCTCGACTTCAAAACATTGAAAATCTCATGGAGGCCTTTCCCAAAGCATCAAACTTTGTAGCCTCTGACGGCATACGCATGATTCCACACTCTCGGAATAACAGATTTTTTGGAAGAACATCTATACTTGAAAAGATTGAAGAATCTTTAAAGCCCAATAAAGAAAATCGTCAACGATGTATCGCTTTATACGGCCTCGGTGGATCGGGTAAGACCCAAATTGCGTTGGAATATACCTACAGTCATCTCCAAGAATATCACTCTATTATTTGGATTTTGGCCGACAATAAAGAAAAAATTGATCAAGGTTTCAGAGAGGCCGCTGAGCAATTTGGAATGAAGCGCACGGCACAAAATGTCAATCAGGAAAAAGACTTTGTGCTACAACAGCTAGCATCTCGCCGTGAGTAGTAATACCTATGTCATATCTTTCGACTTAACTAACTACAAATCAGGCGATGAGTATCTTCTTGTCTTTGACAATGCAGATAATATATCCCTGGTGCAAGATTGCTTTCCGCGTGCAAATCACGGGGCTATTATTTTAACTACTCGCGATTCAGTCATGTCTGCAGAAGTCGCAACGAGTGGTCAAGCAGTATTAGAGTTTTCAATCGAAGAAGGCCGCGATTTTCTCAACTATTCTCTTCCAAGTCAAGTGACTGCCAACGCGCAAGATATTGCTTGGAATATCAGCGCTACTTTCCACGGCTTTGCTCTAGCTCTGGGCCAAATTGCGGGTTACATTAGAACTTCCGGCTGCTCGCTGCAAGATTTTGTGAGGATGTACGAGAACAGAAAGAATACCACCGCTTTGACAGCTTTGCCAGTCAAAGACTATCACAGTAATCTGGCGACGGTGTGGGACCTCTCTTTGTCAACTTTGAGCAGCGAAGCCAAAACAATCCTCGAGATTCTGACATTCGTTGATCCTGACAGTGTCCCAAATGCATTGTTCCAGGAGCCAACAGCTGAGGGAAGTGATGCGTGGCCGCAACTAGATTTCTTAGCTGATCCTATCAAATTCTGGGAGTCTCTAAAAATGCTCCGCTCGCAATCTTTGATTCGCACTAATACTGAGCTTAATACAATATCAATCCATAGATACTTTAGAGACAATATTGCATTACGGTTACAAAAAGACCCTGCCAGGAGACGAGCAGCTTTTCAACAAACACTACATCTTCTCACCAATATCCAACCGGAATTCTTAAACCACAATATACACTGGTCGCCGGATAACTGGACAGGATCTGAACAATATCTTCCTCACATTAAGGCACTGGAAGTGCGATTTCTAGAAGAGCCCTCCGCATTCCGCGATTCCGAAAACAAGCTTGCGAAATTAATATATCATTGTGCAGTGTAAGAACGCCTCTTTAATTCCTGACTGAATCTGACAGTGAATAGCTATGAATTTGAAAGAAACCACTACAAATCTGCGGAAGAGACGATGGCTACTGCACGATTTATACTGAACCTTGCCAAGGACCCCAATATTTTACTGTTGTCAGACTGCTACAGGATAGAAGGGCGACTATTCAACGAGTCTAACCAACCGCTTCGGACGCTAGAGAGCAGCAGGAATGCGAAACACTATGCCGAGATGGCCGTTGCTCAAAACCTAATAGATGTGAATGACAGCCGCATGCCACGGATCCTCACTGGCTGGGGCAACGCGCTCAACCAGCTTGGGCGCTTCCAAGAAGCGCTTGACCTGCAGCTGGAAGCGTTGAAACTGTGCCGAACAGTGCCGCGCGACAAATCCGACGCCATTATTATTGTGCAGCTGAACTGGGCATATTTACTACTGCGAGTGGGCGACTTGGACAGAGCTGAGAGAATCTTGAAGGAGACGGTGGTGGCGGATCCCCAGGCCGCATACGTGATCTACCCGCTCGGCAATGTGTATCTGGCGCAGGGAAAGATCGATCAGGGCCTGGCGGAGCATTATACCGCGCTGAAGATTTATATGGGGTGGTTTGGGGAGCAGCATGCTCTAATTGCGGACTCGCTGTATAAGATAGGAGAGATCCTGCTCTTGCATAAGAATGATGCGAAGCAAGCTGCGTAAGTCGACGAGGAGGTGTAATCGTATTGGTAGATATGCTGCTAATGTGCTCCTTAGTCCTCTTCTGCAGAAGGCTCTTGATATTTATCACAGCCAAGGCTTATTCTATGATACTCGTCAGCTGCGTGCTAGGTGTTCGCGCACCTTAGCAAAAGCGCTTGAGCAATTGGGCTCATTGGATGAGGCGGAAGAGTACTATGAGATGGCTTTTCATCTGAGGCATGAGTTTAGTGGTATAATGGGCTCTAAGAGCGATTCTGATGAAGATTATGTCAAGCCGCTGTTTTATTGGGCTCATTGAGATAGATGTGGTAAAAGTGCTGTTTTCTTGGGGCTTTCTTCCCCGTCTGCTATGATCAAGGGGATGGCGTTGCATTTTATGTTACCAAAATTTCTCTCATAGACAATTTTGAAGTTTATTAGTGGTATTAATGTCCTTGGACAAGCCCTACTCAACCCCCATACTTGAAAGATCTACGTCGGTGTGCTTTCCGCGAACTATTTGACTCATCAACTTCCCACTTCCAATACTAAGCGTAATACCATAAGACCCGTGACCCGAGCAAATGTAAATACTCTCTTTATCGCACTGAGGACGAGGCCAGCGACTACTGCAAAGCTTTTTCGATGGCACAGCAGCAATAATAGGCAGTGCGGTTTTCCTCGCAGGCCGAAACGCTCGGCCCGATTTCACAATAGCGACAGATACCTTTTCACCTCCCCCAACAAGGAATTGCTGGGCATAGTCGGTAAGTTTCTGAATAGCTTCCTCGTCAGGCTGAGCCTCTTCACCAGCCGGCGGCATATCAGCGCTAAAAATTCGCTCGCCACACCCAAAAATTGTGCTGTCAGTTCGGCCGGCGAACTCTAGCTTATGCCCCACAATTTCATCTAAGAACACAGCGCCGATATTATCACTTGGTTTTGGGTCCTCCACAGCATTGTGGCAGACGATCCAGTCGCCTACGTCGACAGTGGGTTGAAGATCAACTGTCGAGTCGGGGAAAAGCGTGCGAAACAACGAAGGAGTCCAGGGCCCCGCTGCTAGAATGAGCTTGTTACAATCCAGGTGGCCCACCTTACCATCTTTGTATTGAACCTGGATCGATGAGATCTCATTGGAATGCGAGAGTACAGCGGACACAACTTTCGTTCTCATGTAGAATTGAACGTCGTACGCTAGGCATTGCTCATATAACCAGGGTCCGAGAGCCGTAGGATTTCTATATGCCCATAACCAATTAGTGCTCGGAAGCTTCTGGACTATATATTTGTAAACCCACATGATAGCAGCTTCTGCATCCGGGGGATCCCTCCATGCATTCCACGACGATCTCTTTTGTATCTGTATCCAGTTTGGAAGCAGCTGTAGGCCTAACCCTTTTCCGGGCGAAACACTGATATTTGAACACGGCTTAAAACCACAGCGCGCCGCAAACTCAGCATCCTGAGCGAGCTGCTTCCAGAGCTCGAACGAGTATTTTCCTAGCGGGAACAGATTAGGAGCAAACGACGAATAACCTAGAATGCCCGTGTTGGTTTGAGACGTGGCTCCAAAGGGAGAGGCATATACGTCAATGACGACAATATTCTGTCTTTGGAGAAGCTCCCGGTTATCTTTGGCTAATTGGTATGCTGTGCTGAGGCCGATTGCACCAGAGCCAATAATTATGACAGTGGAAGGCTGTGAATTATCTCCTGGTTTTTCATGAACCCTACCAGTACGATCCACGTTGGCTGTATCGCGGCGTCGGGCGCGTTTCCATAGCTCCTGGATCGCGAAGACCGAGCCTGCGCAGGCGAAAACGAAGAAGGCTCGGCTAATGGCGGAGGCCATTGCGAGCGTTGGTTTCCAGATAGAGAGTCTTGATGGTGGAGGGAGAGGTTGAGCAGGGTTGGTTTAAGAGAAGAACCATCACAATGTCCATGTGCCACCTGGAATTTCCCCGCATATAAAAAAAACCTCACTAAAATGGAATTGATATATGTAATCGATAAGGAGGCGGTAAAGTAACCTTAACCCTTGCACGGAAGTTAGGCATGGCAGAAATTGGATCCCGGATTTCATATTAAAAAAGACTGTCTATTTGTAAAACTTGACATCCGCATTAGTAGTACTTTATATATCCTCAATGCAACTCAAGAACAAAACTACCATTACCCAATCAGAGTATAGCTATTATCATAGGATAGCCATACCCAGATAATTCAAGACATTTATAACGACAGCCTCAGGCAATGGACACATACCCTGCCCCCTGTTCCTATACTTCATTCTCATTGCACCAATTCCAACACGGCTAACATGCAACATAGGGCATGCTAAGCCCTCTCAGAATGCCACCTCAAGGACCACTTTACCAAACAATGGCGACCGGAACCCAGGATGAGACTCCCGATGGGAGGACTGCTGAAGAGAGCAGCGCTCTCTTAACCCCGAATGACAGTCCTAACGCAATGGCGCCACCACCACCCTTCAAGCTCACCCGCATCGCGGTGTACTGCATGCTGCTGCTCTTCCTCGTAGAGATGTACGACTTCATCACCATTGCCCCGCTCGTCGCTCTTTTCGAGCGCTCCATATGTCGATCATATTACGTCTTACACAGTCCTGAGGTTATACGGCCAGATGGATCTATCGAAGAATCGCTGTGCAAAATTAATCCCATCCAAGCGGAGCTTGCGGTATTGCGTGGTTGGAAACTGGCTTTCGATACTTTGCCAGGTGAAATGTGAAATCTGGGCTTGTTTCGGGCGACTGTTGACTGCTTATAGTGTTTCTCGTCGCTGTGCTCTTTGGGAAATTGGCCGATCGAGTTGGACGGAAGATCGTGCTTTTTCTTACTGTTGTTGGATTGATTGGGGGTACTTTATGGATCTTACTCGTTTGTGAGTTATATATGCATTCCCCTATCCTCATGAATCTTACATGATTATTATGTGTTAATAATTTATAGGCAGGTTTTATAATGTTTTCCCCTTACGCCTTGTGTGGCTAGCCTCAGCTTTCTACCTCTGCGGAGGTGGATTGTTCTCAGCAATGGCTATTGTATTTTCCATGGCAGCAGATGCGTGCTCTGAAGCCGACAGGTTAGCTGAATTCCTCACACAAGGAATAATTACCATACTAACAACAGGGCGAAAGGAGCCGCACTTTTTATTATATATACTCGTCGTATTTGGTCACCCAGTTGCTCGGCCCCTGGCTAGCATCTGTAACGATGGACATATCTCTCTGGATCCCAATGTTCCTCTCCATTGCATTCCTCCTGCTTACGTTCCCAGTTATGGCAATCATGCCAGAGACGCACACGCATAAGACACACTCGGAATCAGACGACGGCATTCGATATCAAAATCTAGCTCAGAACGACGATAATATAGACTCAGAACATATTCAGGACTTCCCTCCTGAAAGCTTGACTGCGCGAAAAAGCATGAAGGATGCGTTACGCACCAAGAACATAATTCTCGCAGCCCCCATCTTCCTCGTGGGCCTTCTACGACCCGCAACTTTAAACGTTTTGCTGCAGTATACCTCCGTTCGCTTCAGCTGGAAGCTCTCCCGAGCCGTGGTTATCGTATCCGAAGTAGCGGCCGTCAACCTCTTGCTCTTTCTATTTATACTTCCCCGATCCCTAGCCTATATCCGCAAGCACTATCAGACACCACCACAAGTCATCGACTTGAAAGTGCTACGCATCAGTATTGTTTTGCTCGGTGCAGGGGCCCTTCTAATAGGACTTGCGCCAAATATCGCTATGCTAATAACGTGTACGTCTTACCCCGATGAATTCCTCATTTGATATACAACTTCTAACTCGCACTCTCCAGCTGTCGTAGTCTTTGCAGCTGGCTTCGGCATCCGCATTTCCATGCTCTCTCTTGTCACCTCGTGGGTTGATGAAGACCTGCGGGGTCGCCTGTATGGCATCATCCAAATCGTGGAGAATGTAGGTTTGCTTATCTGGGAACCCATCTTGGAGAATATCTTTGCCGCTTCTTTCCAGCTCCCTAGGTTCTGGCTGGCGACTCCGTTCTTTGTCGCTTCTGTAAGTTTTGTGTTTTGTTCGAGGTTATTCTCATTCTGATTTGTTGCTAGGCTATCTATTTTCTGGTTAGCTTGTGTGCGATGTTTATACGCTTAGATCGAGTATGAAATATATTAGATTTTACTAGGGATGGTTAGATGGTTTAAATACCATATATCACAATGAGCTCTATGCCAGCATTACTTTTCCACAATGACACAACAATTTTTACCGACTAACAATTAGTGCAAGCTTGGGGGGGGGGGCAGGGGGGAAACTTGTGTTTAAAGTATATAATATATAAGATCTACATAAAAGAAAACCACTACGTCACCCACCAAAATTGGAAATCCAATAAAATGCTTGGCATTAAAACTTCAACGGTGCATTTATTCAATAAGCTATAAAATATAATACAAAATAACATATTCGAATAATAAAATATTACAAAGTGAAATTTAAAACATAGATAAGTATTTATAACTTTAATCTCATCTTCTCGCTACTTTTCATTTCTGTGGAAAGTTTCTCGTAATATTTTCCAAATAATGAAATATTTGTAAAAATGTTAGTACATTTATGGGTCACATGAAGCCATATTCACCAATAGGGCTAAATGTTGCGGCTTTGGATTTTGAGGATAGAAATACAATAGCAGCAATTCTTACGTAGCTATCCAACACATACTTATTACCCAGCATTTAAAATACTTGGAAAAGTAGTACTCGGTGCCCGTAATAGAACCCGAATAGTACGGTATTGATCTTACATATGATAAGTGCGTAATACCGATAAAAAAGTTAATAGAGAAATTTTAAGGTTCTAAATAAGTATAAAGAGGCGGATTAGTTAGGAAATTAAATATTTGATTGATAAGAAGTTTTATATATCAAAATCAAATGGCAAAATATAGTAATAATAGAGAATATAAACTTGAGAATCTCCTTGGAAATGGCAAATTAAATAGGAATCTTTTAATTAAAATATTAGCGTTTTTACAAAAAAAGGTTTTATTAATGGATGTACATGACTCGCATTTGCTTTGTTGGAGGGCTACGCCATCATATATTTAAAACCCCATTTAAACTCTCTATTTTGCTTTTCATATTTGAATAATTTGAGCCACTATATACTCTTATAATGTATGACTGCATCCATGATGGAAAACATGTTGTGGTTATCCGCTTCTATCTTCTGAGCCGCATACCAATCCGATCTGGTATACCCTGATCCTGCAGAACTCGTTCGAATTATAAGTTCAGGGTCGCTGGTAAGTAGAGTATTTGGATTAACTCGGGCCAATTCACCTGCAACTATCAGGTGTGCTCCATTCAATGTAACCTGGAGTCAAACCATATTTCTGCGATACTTCGTAGAGATCTAGATGTACCCTTCTTTTAGATACCAAATTAGCCATCCACGGACTGCTAGCCTTTGCGAGTAGGGGGCCATTGAATTTGGCTAGTCGACGTGAGATGTATTGCTGCAAGACCAAGGAAGTGAGTAGGAGGGGAAGAACATGGTATCGTAGGGAATAAAGTAATTTGGGGAGCGAGACATTGGTCTGGATCGTCATTGCGAACTAGTAAATACGATCGATGTCTCAGTGATGGGGGCTTAAGATATGTCTGTTGTCGTTGTATGAGAGTAGAGGCCGAGAGAATTCTGATGGTGGTTGTTGGATGGTAGGTAGTACGAGAACAAGTGGCTGAAACTTTACTGCAACAAAGCTATTGTGAGTAATACATCCACTCTTGTCTCCTTTTCTCGACATATTTATTGATTTTTGTTATGCGATGAGTCAATATAAACAACTCTTTGGGACTTGTTGTCGAGGAAGCGTTCCGCGCAATGACGCAACCTTTTTTTAAGAGTCATCATTTATTTATCCATGACATCCCACGAAATTCGACGTCAAATCTCCAGCTGGGTATGTCAATTACATCTCAACTTCTTTCTATATGCCGAAGAAACGCTTCTCGTCTCAATACTCTAAACCTCCCACTACTGTCCATCCTTCGTTGATCTCGGCGTCAAGAAGCCCAACCACACTTCGTATGTCCCCGCCATGCCCCTCCCTCCAAAGGCACATTTCATTGTATATACATCCATTATATAATAGCTCACAACATCCAGAAAATGAAATTAAAACAGTCAACGAACTTATAATCTCCTTGCGCCGGACTCGGATCAACACTCTTTCTGATCAATCCAATGTCACATCTTCCACCATCCAACCCACGCTTCCCCCACACTTGCGAAATCTACTCTCTCATCCCGAAACACAATCGCCTGCTCCTCGCGCACGCGATCGTAGACGTTTTGATGTAAACGGGTCTCGACTTCCAGCTGGTCCACCACCACCTCGAAGTTGGGTTGAGATGTCACCGAATTTGTCTCCAGGGAGAAAGAATATATCAAATAAGAGACTATATCCCCATGATGTAGGACACTTGCCCGGATCGAGATTTGGGGATCGAGACGGGAAACCAAAAGGGAGGAGATTACAAGATATGTGTATGAGGGAGATGGCCAGGAACTGGGAGTTTATGAAGGAATATGAGAAGAATAATCTAGCGGATCTACCGGTGGGGATAAGGATGGAGTTGTTGAGTTATATTGCGGTCTATGGACCTGAAGAGGGTGTGGGAATTGATGGGTTAAGGAACTTACTTGTTGCGCCCCGGCTTGAGGATGAAGAAGTGACGGTGGAAAGAGATAATGAGGATTTCTTCAGACTGGACCTTTCAGGTTCAGTAGGACGATCTATCACGTTCAAGAACCTTGTGGAAATCATTCGACAGTCTACACCTACAATTTCAGAACAGACAACACTCCTCTGGGACGAAGCAGTATCCATCCCTGTTCCACTCAGCGCGCATATACTCCATCTCACGCACCTCTCCCTCTCACATCCACCGGCTTCCATATCCTGGTCCCGTCTCCTAGGATTTTCAAAACATATCCCGATCTTAACGCACCTCTCTCTCGCCTACTGGCCTACCCCCTCTATGGCCCATAACTCCAAAAGCACCTCACTCACCCATGCCTCGGACTATTATTCGAAATCCGTAGATAATGATGATGGTGAGGCCTCAGCAATTCTACGTCGCCTTGCACAAACTCTTTATTGCTTAGAATATCTGGATCTCACTGGGTGCGGGGAGTGGTGGTTAGCTTTACTCGGTACAATTCCAGACACTACTCTGTTGACGTGGAAAAAAGAGAGTGACGATGGAGGGGTGGATTGGCAGTATATGTGGAAGAGACTAGGGGTTTTAGTTCTGGGTGTATGCCCAGGGAGAGAGAAAAAGATTCTCAAATTTCTGAAAGAGCATCTGCCTAAGCGGCTTGACATTAGAGGACAGATACCCACCGAGAGAGAGACAGCAATAGTGGCGGGTCGATATTAGGACCGTGGACTTCGGATAGCTTCACCGTTGAGAGCGAAATTCAAATCTAAGTTATGGCAATGATTTTATTGTCAGCTCAGCCTTCTCTCAACTTCCCTGGGAGGATTTAGATAGTCAATTTTATTTATGGCAAGAGTAAAGTACAAACTACAACGAAAGAGAGGAGAGAATTCTCCCTCACCTCCTCACTTCCTCTTTCTTCCCTCTTTCTTCCCCCTTTCTTCTCCTTTTCTTCCTCCTTTTCTTCCTCCTTTCTTCCCCCCTACTAATTTTTCAATGCCTCTAAACTTATAAAATCCCCCTCTAATTCCTTTCCTCTTTTCCTCCTTTCTTCCTTGCCTCCTTGCCTCCTCTCCTCTCCTCCTTTCCGTCTCTCCGTCTCTCCGTCTCTCCGTCTCTCCGTCTCTCTCTCCCCCTCTCTCTCGCCCCCTTCTATTTCCCCACAAGCGCCCATCCCTACCCTCCTCCCAATTTCCCCGTATAAACAAAACCTAGCTG
>NCSK02000148.1:0-79693 GCA_002276475.2 Chlorociboria aeruginascens | reverse complement strand
CACCCCTCCATTCCCAATCCTATTCATTCCCGTCTTTTCCTTCCCCCTCCCCTTCCCAGTCTTCTTCATCTCACCTCCCAAACAATTTCCCTTCCGCTCGGCTATTTTATTACACTTCTTCTCCCAGAGGACCTGGCTGATTTCCGAGGCAGGGTAATTGTTCTTTAGTTCTTTTGGGGAGTGGCTGTTAGAGTCCATTGTGTTTTGGGATGATTCGGGATGTATTTGGGGGAGAGGGGAGGAAGGGAAAAAAGGAAACAAAGAGAGGGCTATATATATATTAAAGAAGGAATAGTTGTGATTGGCATATCGGTGTTGTGAATCTTCAAGGATGTGCATATAAGAATATATGCTCTGAATGGGAATATTGTGATTCACTATATTGAATGAATAAAGACAGAGAGTGATCGACTGGACCTGGTGGATAAAGTCCCGCTTAAAGGAAAGGGCTCACTTAGGGGTTGAACATGATATTGTTTGTTATATCTCAATAAACTTCCATATTAGAGCACGCTATACTGCAAGCAAGGATTTTGTTACATGAAATTGGGTTATGATCAAGTTTTCATATTGGCATGCTGTAAATCCAACGTGTTATATGTATCGTATCCTATCTAAAGTAGATAGGCCTGGTTCAAAGCTCAAAAACCACCTGACACAAATTGCAGCCGTAGCCGTCACAGTTGGCACAAATTCTATCATACTCTTCCTCCACAAGGTCCTCAGCCTCCTCGATGCTCTCATCATACTGCAGAGTATCAAGCGTGGCATCTTCTTCCACTATTACCTCGTCATCCGTCACTTGCTCCTCCACAATTTCTTTAAAGAAGGGCATTGTTGATTGTGGTTTGTTGAAGTGTCCGATTTGAAATATGAAGATGGTAGTATTTATTTAGCTTTGGTTGTTTGTAGATGTTGTTGTGGCAAAGAAAATAGATGGGTAGAAGTTCTCCTATAACTACTTCCCCCAGAGCTGTGTTGATTCATGGTGAAGCTCATGGGATATGCCTTGAATCAAAAGCTGTGTATCATATTCGGTAGATCGAGTCGGTGACTAATGATTAGCTATCGGAATCATCCCCCTTTCAACCCCGAAGTCTAGATTCTCGTTCTTGATACGGGGCATAGCGACGTCCTCGAGAAATATTGTGCGAACGTCCAGCTCTTGTATAACTCCTACGATCTCCTCTACCAACTCTAGCGATATGAACACTAGTAAATGGTCGAGATACCACCCCCTTGCCCGGATGAACCTCATTATACTGCACATTCCTATCCCAATCCTCAAGCGAAATAAAGGGGCTTCTTAACCAAGCTCTCAACTCATGTAAGAATAATCTCGTATTCTCTCTACCCAAGAATTCCTGTAACATTTCTTCTGCATGTCCTCCACTCCCTTGAATATCAACAGTCTTCAAAATCGCTACTATATATTCTAGTAAAAATTCTGCATTATTTACTCTTCGGTCGGCAGTCGCTCGTCTGCCGAATGATTCATGTGAAGTCAAGAACTCGAATACTTGAAGTTCTCTGCGCATCCATTTTCGTGCTCGGGATACTAGCTCTGTATCTGTACTGAATAGACGAGGCGTTAAGTCTCTGTATTTTGATATACGATTCGACCCAACGTGAAGGGAGAATAGCTGGTGGTGGTAGATAGCACGACGTCGGAGAAGTGCTTCGTTGGGGGTCTGTGGAGACTTTGCTATATATTCTCGCCTCGGACGAGATCTTCTTGTCCGATAATCGAAGTTGTGTCTTGTCGTGGTATTCGAGGGTGTGGACTTAGGCGCATTGGCTGATGAAACTGTATAAGTCTTACAAGTCCCGTCCTCGGCGACTTCGTACTGAACAGTATCAATAGTTGTCTTGCATAAGGGGCAACTTGTCTGCTCTTGAAGCCAACTGATGAGGCACAAGAAATCGAAGCTGTCATGTTTGCATGGCTGAGTAACTGCTTGCTCTGAGATCCGCTCGAGGCAGATCACGCAACAGCTCTCCTCGGGTTCTTCGCTACTATCATTACGAGATGAGATTTCGTCCAGTGTGCTCTGAAGTTTTTTGGACTTGGCATCCAAATCCTCGCTGTCCATGGAGAGGGTCGAGAGTTGTGAAGGGAGATAATAAGCTTGTCAAGCGGGATGTGGCGATAGCCTTCTGCGCCTCCTTATCGTATGGCTGCAATTAGACGCGTCTGCTAAACGGGTATCGCATTCTTATTAATCTTAGTTTCTTTTTAAAAGCAAAATTCACCCATTAATTCATTCCAGTAGTATATAATAAGTAAACGACCTTATGACTTTATGAATACCCATTACGAGAAGCCTTTTAACTCTTCTCTAATAAACTATATACCACGCGTCAACCGTGTCGTATTCCTCTCAGAACTAAACTGTCAGCATCCTCACAGAATTGGTTGCAGAATCTGAAGATGGAGGCCGAAGAAAGGGAGTTTATGACCGAGCAATTGAATGCGCTTCGAAGAGAGTTGAAGCTGTGGGAGAAAGATTTTTCGGCAAAAAATGAAGGACGGAAAGCCTCACGCGATGATATCAAGAAGCATCCTGACATTGGTAAGAAAACCAAAGATTGAGAGACCTTTAGTTAACAATAATAGCATTGAAGTACAAAGAATACAATAAAACCCGCGATATACTATCTGGAAAGATTCCCCATCAACCCTCACTCCCTCCCCGCCACACACCCCGGAAACGAAAACATGAAGAAGAGCAGACCCAACAACTCCCTAAACGATTTCAAACTATGAAGACGCCAAGCAAAATATCGATGAATCCATGGGAGGTCGATCCATACCACTCCCCGTCAGCAGTGCGGAATTTGTTTACTCCTGTCAAGAAGACTGCGATTGGGCCGACGCCGCAGAAAGATGGGCTTGTATTGGGGATATTTGATCTCCTTCAAGAGGATAATAGTCAGAAGGCCCCATCCAAGGAAGGTGGACTGGAAGGGAATGCTACGGACATATCTGTAGGAGCTACGCCTCGCAAGTCAGGATCTATAGCCGGAAAGCACAGCAAGACCCCAGCTTCATCCGGAAAACGACATATGCTAGATAGCTTCATGACGCCCTTGAAGAACCGGAATGCAAATGGCCAAGCAGGAACTCCATCCTCTGTATCCAAGCTAAACTTCTCTACGCCGTCATTCCTGAGACGCGATAACCAAAGGGCCCAAATGCCCACGGTGAATGAAAATGAAGATGGAATCGCGCTCTCTCCTCAAATGGTACGGCTGCCAAAGAAACCCCTAGTAAGAGGATTAAGCAGTATGCTAGCCGGACTACGAAAGATGGAGGAGGACGCCGCGGATGATGACCTAGAAGCGCTCCGTGAAATGGAGAACGAGGAAGCAGGGGAATACAAATCTCCTACCAAGAAAACACCGCGATCACCACCCGAAGCATCTATCCTAATAGAAGATAGCCAAAACCTACCCCTCGGCGGATTCGACTCGGAAGCAAAATATGACAGCGACCCCCCTGAAACTGAATTAGGACGCGATGGTCAGCCCCTCAAAGTCTACAAGAAAAAGGGGCAAAAGCGGACCACACGACGCGTGAAAATGAAGCCCATTCGGTCGAAACCACCGGCTCCGGCCCAAGCCCAAGAGAGTGATGATGAGCTAGCAGAGTCCAACGAGGCGGTCGTAGTACCGGAAACGCAAGTCGATGAAAAGGTCGGATTTGCAGATGCGAGGAACTTTGACTCGGATTCGCAGTCGGAGTATACGGCTTCGGAGGGGGGGACGAGATATAGGAGGCCAGATCAGAGTAAAAAGGTCAAGAGGATAGGGAAGGATGGGAGGATTAAGAGCGTAGCGAAGAAAGTCGGTGCGGTTGCGCATCAAAATTTTAAGAGATTGAAGTTGAAGAATTCAGGGGCGAGGGGAGGGCTAGCACATAATAGTCGTTTTAGAAGGAGAAAGTAAAGTTTCCTCTCTTCCCCAAGTCTTGTTGATTAAGTCAGATTGGTGTATGAAATCACGATTCAGATGATTCCTAAGGAGATGTATGGGGCTCATAAAGCTATTGACTCATTGTCTCTTGTGAGCTACGTGTATACAAGTCGAGTGACACTCAAATTCTCGACTCCAATCCTTCATTAACATGTCATACTCCAAACATCTCAATCTTCCATCTTCAAGGTAATGCCCGAAATTCAACCCAAACTTAACTCCGACTCAAATGCTCGCCTTTGTATACATAATCGATTATCGATGACTTTGCATCAATTTGCTTCTTGTGGTATCCATCAACATCATGCTCGCTCAAAGTACCGAAGGTTTCCCTTTTCCCAATCGTCAATCATCCCTTTCTTTTCTTTGTCCTCTAAGCGAAAACTTCACTCAGGACCCTAATACTAAGTATCATGACCAATAATCCAATGGTGACGACAATCAATAATGCGAATCCGAACCATCCAAGTACCATTGCTGTCGTACCCACTCCACTCAAAACACTCCCATTGCCGAAATCCTGTGCTATAATGGATGCTGCTACTGATGCTGTATGTTGCCAGAGCACAGATACAAGTATGAATATCGAGGCGATGAAGATGATGGCGAGGGCAATTTGTGATACGGGCCTTGATGGAAAGGGCTTGACTTCTCGTTCACTCCCATCTCGGTCGTCTTCTTCGTGCCAGCCAGGGAAGGTTGCAAGAAGTAATAAGCATATAAATGCGAATATGATAGCGATGATACTGTGATATATATTAGTAGCTTTCAAGGGAATGTATGACAACAGGGTCCTTACATTAGGTAAGGAAACACGATCATGTCCTTAAATTGACTTGCAAGCCATAGCAGATTCAACGGATCCTGATCTACGCTCACTTCATTTGCTAATGCTGTTGCATTGTTACTGCACAACCACGCTCCTCCATCTGGATTGATACAAATGCCAAAGTATCCGACTCTTGCAGCTAATCGAGCTTGTCCGACAATATTCGAGATCGCCGTATGAACATTGAAGTCTGTTTGTGCTGTTGAAGGAACGGGCGTATATGATTTGTAGTAGAGAGAAATGAGGAAGATGTTGGGTATAAGGGGTGAAGATGACGAGCAACCTGCTAATAACAGCGCTACGCACAGTTAAGATTTGAAGGGGAATTTAGGATTGGGGCGAAACATACAAAGTAATATAATTGTAACAGCTATTAAGATCATGAGAACATGATGGTATCCGAGGAAAGGTATTAGCCCTACGTTATGATTAGCAAAACCCAAGTGCATTCTCCCTCCAAGTTGACATACTTAGCCATCCGATCTGAAACCTCGTTGCCATGTTTTCTCCTTTCTACAAAACTCCTTCAAATCTTATCGATTCAGCCACTCCCGTCCTCCGTTGTTCGGAGCGACGTTTGGAGTGCCGCAGCCGTGGAATGCAGCAAGTTTGATAATGTCTTGAATATGTTTGGAGTGCGAAGAATGCAGATAGTATTGCTCGAGGAATGTGGGATTGTGTGGGATTGTGTGGGAGTCGGGTCGTTTCGGTATTTGATATTCGATGAATGTAAATAAACGACGCTATTTCACGACCTTGAGTTGTCAGAGAGCTTGCACACAATAATTGAGAAGACAGGGAGAGTGGATGTGTAGATGCAAAAGTGTACTTCCAGAAAAAGCCTTCAAATATCCCTTCAAGTCGTATGAGTAGTGCAGAAATGAAGTGGTTGGGAAGAAGAGGCTGGGATTTGCTCCGTGTATTGACACTGCCGCCACGGCAACCAAAATTAAGCGACTGTTTAACCTTAACCCCTGAGGAGACACGGGAGAGTTCGGGTAGTGACATCATGTGAAATTACATCTCAACCACGAATGCAATACTCCATTTACCTCCTTTGCTTCTTTTCATTGTCTGCACGATAAATGAGGCACGAATCTGCTGTGGTCCAGACGAGGCAGTGAATACAAATGCCTATTTGATTGCCGACCGGGGTATGGCGATTCCAAAATATTGGCAGAGCAACATTGCACAAACATATAATACAAGATGTATACCTCCACTTCCCATGCGCATGTTTATTGTTTACATTCTAGAAGAACAAGACGACAGCTAGTTTGTGAAATATCAATTTGACGACAATTATGATTTCGTAGATATTCCTTCCTGCGGGTATCTAAATTACAAGTCTCTTTCTTTATCACTCAATGACAATTATATTTCCATGATTGTAGGATATATCCAAGTTCTCTTATAGTACTCGAAACGAGAGGGTATAACTCCTTCTTAGTCCTCTCCACTCAAGTCGCTGACAGCAAACTCTTCTCAATATCTATCACACTGACCGTGATTGAATTTGTCGTACTCGGGGGAAGCTGTCCACCACCAATGATGAGTAGATGATTCGAATTAGATAAGACTCTCAAGTGACGGGTGTAGGAAACACCTTCAGGTGTTGGAATGCTTTTCCAAGCGTCGATCGCGCCCAGGGCTTGATTTACGAAGACTTGGCTTAATCCTCCTGAGCTCACCAAAATCGTACCGTTCGGGCCCCCGACTGGAGACCAAGTTATGTACGGGCTACCAACAGGCTGGATTCCTGCCTCGGTAATAACAGGATATCCAATTGAGTTGTTGAAATCTAGTGGGCTCTCGTTGGTGCGATAATAGACTGGGAAGCTATAATCCCCGCCCGTTACCGTTGGACCTCCTCCAAATTCGTAGGTCATCATGTATTGTTCATTTGGTAATTGAACAACGGTTGTCATACCAGGTCTATCAGTGTAAACTGGATATGCAACGTCGTCGACTAAAGGTTTCCATGTGAGGAGGTCGCTCGAGACTTGGTGGACAAGTTTCTGGCCATAGAGGGGATCCCGTTGGTCGGAATAATATATGATAATCTTTCCTTCGTGAAACAGAACGAAAGGCTCCCAAATTGCAGGTATCCCGTTGTTAGGTATAGCAGCACCCCTAGCTGCAACGTGAGAAACGAATTTCTAAGCGTATCCTTGGTCTTCGCTGGAGTAAACGTCAGTCTTCGTGTAATTGAGGTCCGTGGGGATCGAAAGCCCAACGCAAAGAACCGTGCTAGCCTTGTATTTCCCCACCTCTTGAGGTAGCTCATAGAGAAAGGGCTGATAACGCAAACCCCACCCATTAACTTGATCAGTCACTTTAGCAATCTCTTTCCATGTCTCGCCTCCATCTACACTTTTGAATATGGGAAAGTAGACGTGCGGCGGTTCTGGCGAATAATTTTCCCAGGTTGAAAGAAGAACGCCACCCTGGAGCTCAACTGTTCGTGCATATAGAACTCCGGGGTCAGTGTAGTTGCTTGGGGGTGTGAAGATCGTGACATTTGAAAAGGTGCTGAATAGGGCGAGGACTACGGAAGATGTAGGCAGCACTACGCCAAAACAAAAAGAAATGGTTGCCAAAATATTGAAATGCATCTCTGAACCCACACCACTGTAAACCATTTCTTCAACGGTATCCGAAAGCGGATGATATGAAGACTTTATATCTGCAAGATTTGCCCTCTGGGAGAACAAGAAGACGACGGGAAAACTGCAGTGTACCCCGCATGAATTCACATACAACTATTTGCAGGAAAACCTGTTCCTCCGCAAGTCTGATGAACGCGAAAATACTAGCTATGATGGATCTACTCCGATTACATGCGCTCCAATGAAAGTCATTTCCAAGGTCGGGTGAGAATTTAGACGTTTGAATTACGTATCTCTGGACAAGGAAAAAGGTAAGAACATTTTGGGTTGACCGACATAATCTAACTGAGGTGCTCAAATAAACAATGGAAGTGAATGAGAAATGTGAGATTTGTGACCAAGATAGTGAAAAGAAAAAAAGAAAGGCAGAAAGGAAGAGTCGAGGTTTACATAATCCTTCCGCTTTAGGAAAGCAAGGCTGCACAAACAACATAACGAAGACTTCCCTATTATATCGTCAATTCATCAATTCGTGCCCAAACTCCCATCATGGCATACAATGCTACCTTTCGTAGACTTGCTCTCAAGGTGACTCGTCCATCTCGCACATTTCATAGCTCCGCCCGCGCCTTCATCAAAGTTGGCGACCGTCTTCCCAATCTTGACATTCTTGTGGAGCAATCACCTGGTGAGTAGTCAACTTCTGGACTAGGTTCTAGTACTTCAGAATGTCTTAGGGGTTATGGAAGATTTGGCTCTCGAGATATGTCTCACGGGCTGCAAACGAGTTGCAACCAACCTTTGAACCTTCCTTAAAGAGCATTACTGACGGTTAAGTAGGAAACAAGGTCAACTTGAGCGAGCTTGTGGCTGGAAAGGCATTGATAATCGGAGTTCCAGGAGCTTTCAGTATGTACAGTCCCTTTAAATGCCCTGCGCTTACCGTGATCCACATCTCGATCTAGAAGCGTCAGCTGATTTGATAATAGGCCCGGCATGCTCGAAATCTCATATTCCCGGCTATATCAATCACAAGAAGCTCAAGGATGCAGGTGATGTTTTTGTCATTGCTGTAAATGACCCTTTTGTGTAAGTCCTGAATCACTGATAATGAATTATGTTAACTTTATAATGTAATAGCGTAAAGGCGTGGGGCGATTCTCTTGATCCGACTGGCGAGTCAGGGGTGCGATTTTACTTTTCATAGCTCTATCCCTGGAATTGGGGTCGTCTTGGCATGGTTTTTTAAGATCAAGGCTTACTGTGTCAGATCCGCTTCCTTGGAGACCCTCGTGCCGAGTTCACTCAAGCTCTCGATTTATCCTTCGACGGTACGGCTGTCTTTGGAGGGCCAAGAAGCAAGAGATATGCCCTCGAGCTTGAGAACGGTAAGGTCAAGGCGTTGCATGTAGAACCTGACAGCACTGGACTTGACGGTAACCACCCTAATTCCTCAATACTATATGGATTGTACTGAGCCGTGATAGTTTCTCTCGCTGAGAAGGTCTTGGGTTGAGGGAGACCGAGTCGAGCCTATTAGAATTGGGGGGAACATTCAAAAGGCGGACTCCGCAAAGCCCAAGGGAAGGATCAATGTTACAAAGCAACAAGAAATACCACTCAGAAGTACCGGTATAAAATAAAATACTTTAGTTGATGAGAGTTTGGCATGAATGTGAGCCACGAATGTTTTAGGTATGGCTTTTGATGAAACCTGCTCGCTAGGTTTACACAATTCACCCCATAGGTATTCTTAAAGATTTAGAATGAGGTAGGTAGAATGAAAATTGGATCAGGATTTATTTTCATCGCTCCAAAGCTTAGCCCGTCATCCCACTTAAATAGATCCGTACTGTCCTCGTAACATCAAAAGAACATCCACAAAATGAGTCTTTTTGTGAGCCCTCGAGATTTCACTGGTCATTCTCCGCAGGAGCACATTCGCCTTAATCTATTGATATTGATATGAATATACAATAACTTACGTGGATAAATCAACACTTATGGGGAAATCGCTCTTGTGGAGACATTGTCAGTGATAAGAACCATCGCTAAGTAATCAGGCTCAGGAGGAGGCGATATTACTGACCCTTCCTACTGTTGCTGTTACCACTACCACACCGCACCACAACCTCAACCTCGACATAGTGGCCGGCAACAACTGTCCTCTGCCCGCAGTATTATTTACTGTTGCGCCTCCCAAACGCTGCGGTTCTCATTAACCTGAGTCACCTTAAGGACACGAGTCTGACAGCCTTGTGTGCCAAGAAGCACCTTGATTAACAACCTCGTCGTACGGACGGGTTCAAGCTATCTTCAGCAGTCGACATCATTTCTTCCCAACCAAAGAAGAGGAAGGCGGCTGAGGCGATAGCATCTTCTGACACCAGTAACCCAAGATTAAACAAGAGGATCGCCTCAGCAGCAACAGCACCACCAACCCCGCTTACCAACGTTATGGATTCCGAAGATGATTTCATGTCTGGCATGTCTAGCGATGAAGAAGACGATGTCCTACAAGAGAGCGACAATGATGATGGATCTGGTGATGGTAAGTTCACGCTTGCATTTCCGTCTTTCGATCCCGACCTCACCTCGCTGACTCGTGACGCCGTGAATCAGACTTTGGGTTCGATGAACCAGAACCCGATCTAGGAATCTCGCAGAAAGATATTACACAGAAGAAGAAAAAGTCATACGATATCAACTTCAAGGTCTACCATCCCGAAGATATTCAGTCCCAACAAGATATACTCGTCGACGAAGTGAATATGATTCTCAACATCCGGAAAGAAGATGCGGCAATTCTGTTAAGACACTTTAGATGGAATAAAGAACGGCTTATTGAGGATTATATGGATAAGCCGAAGAAACTTCTCGAGGAGGCAGGGCTAGGACCGAGTACATCAGGGCCGCCAAAGCTTGAGATCATACATGGGTTTATGTGCGATATTTGCTGCGAGGATGAGGTTGGACTGCAATCATTTGCCATGAAGTGCGGACATCGATATTGTATCAACTGCTATACACACTACTTGAGCCAGAAGATCAAGGAAGAGGGAGAAGCAGCTCGCATTCAGTGCCCCCAAGACGGCTGCAAACGAATTATGGACGCAAAATCTTTAGATTTGCTTGTTAGTACCGACCTTCGAAACCGATACTACGAACTTCTCACTAGAACCTATGTCGAGGATAAGGAACATCTTAAATGGTGCCCAGCTCCGGATTGTACAAACGCTATAGAGTGTTCGATTAAGAAGAACCAACTTGACAAGGTTGTTCCGACAGTTATTTGTGACTGCAAGTATCGTTTCTGCTTTGGTTGCATATTGGCTGACCATCAACCTGCTCCTTGCGAACTGGTCAAAAAATGGCTTAAGAAATGTGCAGACGATTCTGAGACAGCTAATTGGATTTCTGCCAACACCAAAGAATGCCCTAAATGCAACTCTACCATTGAGAAGAATGGAGGATGTAACCATATGACATGCCGAAAGTGTAAGCATGAATTTTGCTGGATGTGCATGGGCTTGTGGTCAGAACATGGGACTAGTTGGTACAATTGCAATAGATTCGAGGAGAAGAGTGGTTCTGAAGCCCGTGATGCTCAAGCTAAGTCTCGGGTTTCTCTCGAACGCTATCTCCATTATTATAATCGATATGCCAATCACGAACAATCCGCAAAGCTTGATAAGGATATCTACAACAAGACCGAGAAGAAGATGATCCAACTACAGTCAGCTTCTGGCATGTCCTGGATCGAAGTTCAGTACCTTAACTCCGCTTCTCAAGCACTTCAAACATGTCGTCAAACCCTCAAATGGACTTACGCATTTGCCTTCTATCTTGCCCGCAACAATCTCACTGAGATGTTCGAAGATAATCAAAAGGATCTTGAAATGGCCGTTGAAGCACTCTCAGAAATGTTTGAAAAACCTGTCATTGAACTTGCCGACGCAAAGCTGAAAGTAGAAATCATGGATAAGACAACTTACTGCAATAAACGACGTGTTATTTTATTAGCAGATACAGCAGATAATCTGGCAAATGGTGTGTGGTCCTGGTCTATCAAATTTTGATCTCTTTAGATCTTTACACGATTATCCTTGCTCCCCACATCCCAATCTATCTGCCCATTTGGAGACGATCACTAACTGCATGTTCGTCTTGCAGGAGAATGGGATTTCGCTGCTGAACTCAAGGCGCCCATCACGATTGGCCGTTCATCACTCGGAGGCTCGAGATGAGTGACTGGGTCTTCATTATTGTCGAATTAAGTACTGTTTAGAGTTCATCACTACTTGCTATGCATACGCCCTTTGCATCATCAATGGCGTACGTATCATACTGGTCAGATCATCTTTCTTCAGGGGTCTTTTATCCCGACGGACGGCGCACTCTCGCGACAAAGGTGTACTTTAAGGAGCTTTTATGGTCTAGGGCATTCAGTAATCTCGGGTGATAGAGCATGGCTGGATTGAAGGATGGGAATTCGTACTTAGATTGAGCGCTGTGCATTATGAAGAATTTTATGGAGTTAAATCCTTATTGCAAGCGAGGGTATTATATTGAATGTCTTATAAATCGGGCATTACTGTTCTCTATTTGTAAGTACCTAGCGACAGCAACTGTAATTAAACAATTCCTCTCAGTTCTTTCTCTATTCGACACCGAACACCATTTTGACCCCCTTCCCTTACAAAATGAAGACAAAGCCCAAGGAACGCCACCCACTCTAACCCCGCTTTCATAAACTTCGTTATATATTTATCTACCCAGCGTAGACAAACTGTCCCAAATTAAGCTTGTCTCTTGGCCTATCGTCCTTAAAGCTAGAAGACAGAGCTTCATCGTCACCTTCACTGTCATGAATTATCATATCCTCACTGCCTTTCTGGCCTGATAGAGCAATATTCTCCGTCTCATCTGCCGGCGGCAACGGGATTGATGTTGGGTCTATCATTTGCGCTACCATGGCCTTTTTAACCTTAGGAAATGGAGGTCCGCTCTTTCCAAATAGTTGCTTATGCTTTAGGGCCGATGCGGGTGTCAATGGCGGGGTCATCAGTAGCTTCTGTCTGTTAAGGGCGGTGAAGCCAAGTCGCTGTAGGGGCGTAGATGCTTTGATGGCTAATGATGGCCCTTTCGAGGTGTGAGACTTTACCGCAAGTGGGATTCTTGATTGCCTGGCTGAGGATGGGGGCGTGGGAGTAATATGGATGAGGTCAATAGAGTTCCGGATTCCATTCTGACCAAATGAATACTTCTCTTTCAAATCTATCACCGATGTGCAGTCGTTGTGGATTGAAGATATAGCCGGCTGCTCAGCAGAACTTGTAACAGATGACGAAGATGTCAGGCTAGGAGTTTCACTTTGTGATTTGACGAGGTCTCCCATTATAAGTTTGTCTTTTTGACAAAATCGTGTATTCACAGTACTATTCTGGATGTCCTTGAGAGTACGAGGGCTATCAGGTTTGGACAAGGTATTGACATCAGGGTAGTCAAGAGTAGCTTCACTGAAAGAATCTTCTGAGAAGATGATGATGCTGTCTTTCCTGGATCGCTTACTTCTCAAATTCCTGCCTACACTTGGGCTTGACTCAGCTGCAGCTGAGAAGAAACGGCTTCTCGTTTCAGCCATTTCGACAGCAACTTCATCATCCCCACAAAGACGGGCCCGTTTGTGAGCTCGCGGTTCCGAAATGGCGGTTGATCTTGTAGCAGTCCATCCTGTGTTTGCTCGCGGTGGCGGAGCTGATTGGGAAATTCGCTCTGTTTGGGTAGTAGATCTTTGCAAATACGGTCGAGGCAAAGGATTGACCGGAGTTGCCTGCCATTGTCCAGAATTGCGGTTCAAAGCCTGCCGCTGACTTGGGGATGGTTGGAAACAGTTTGGATCCAATTCAGCAAGGGGCACACGTTTAGGCTTGAAGAATGTGTCAATCGATTTACCCTTCTTCAAATCGGCAGAAGTCGAATTTCGATGTTGACTTCGTGAAGTTCCCAATGGTGTTGATGTTGGTGCTACGTTACTTCTTGCTTGAACCGTGATTGGCTTTTTCGTCATAGGATTTAAGTCCCCGCAAGCAACCCCTTGGGCAATCTCTGGATCGACATAAGCTCCAATAAACGGCATTGTTGAATCGTCAATTGGCTTGTCGGGCTCGGTATGCAAGACCAAGGTGAGTTTCTCGGGACAGAAAACGCGCTGATGGAGAAAGGTGAGTTCCGCCTGGTAGAAATCCTCAAGATAGCTGTTCGGTACCCGATGCTTTCCATCAAATTGTAGTATACGAATGACTTTCTCGATAGTCTTATGTTTCCGAATCATCCGGTAGGCTGTCTTCAAACCCATATTATTAATACTGGCGAGATAATCACACCCGCTCAAGATGGCCATGTGTCGAAATTCCACATCCGACCATCCAGCCAAACTTATTTCTCTGCAAGCACAAAAATCGGCCTTGTTTATTTCAATACAGTTACCATATTGGTCCAATTTCGTAAGGAGACACTTTGCACCAAAGACCAAAAGATCCGAGTCCTCTGACAGGATCCCATTCAGAACTCCCTTCCGCTCCAAGTAGACCATCTGGGCATCAGCTTCATATGGGGCCACGATATACTGTATCCCCGTCTTCTTTAGCTCGTCAATTAGTTGTCGAGCCATCTCGGGAGTTACGTCGACGGCCTTTTGGAACTCTAAATATGCCTGTGAAGCCTTGCCAGCATTCAGCAGTTCCATCCCAGCTTTTTTACTACTCTCTCGCCGCATAGCCCGTTCCTTCTCTGTTGCGGCCTTGCTTGGGAGATAGTCACCATCAAAGATTAAAAATGGAGTAACGCCAAAGTGTTGCAACATTCGAACTCGGTGCATTGCAAAGTCAACAAATCTGGAGTACGTTAGCAAGTACTCGTAGCAAAAGAAAATATACCTCCTTACTTCCGTGTGGGTGTGCCCATTGCAAGCTCCATGGCACAAGCCACAGTTCCTCGGTGTAGCCAGCCGTAGGCATCAACGCCAATAGTCTTGCCTTCGAATTTCTTGAGATTACATGGCTTGTGGATGGATTTAAGCAGTGGAAGCAAGCCTGAGAAATTTAGTATTATAGTCAAATAATTGCGACATGAGATGTACCATTGATTCCCATTTTCAACAGCGCAGTGTGCACAAAGCACAAGCAAACTTCAACGATCTGATATGTAGTACATAACAAGAACTGGTCGACTTGAGGAGAGGAGAAAGAAAAGAAGAGCAATGCGGTAAAATCAATATAAAGATGGGGCTGGGTTAGTGGTGGTCGAAATTGAGGAGGAGAAGGAAGTTGTTGTCCAGAATGGCGCTGGATATGAATAGATCAATTGTTTCCTTCCTATTGTACTACCAAAACGCGGTCGTGGGAAGCAGTCGCGTCTGTCGTACCGACAACCCTACTAGTCCTGTTAGGGAATAGATAGGACGATAACGATAACGCTTAGGGACGAAAGTTACTATAGGGATCTCGGGTATAAAAAACATAAAAAACAAAGAGAACAAACATATCATGCAAAATGCCTAAAAGTTTGGAGAAGACTCGCAAGAAGATTGCCAAGAAGAAGGGCAATATCACAGCTCTACATGAGAACTCGAGGGATTCCCAGCGATTGCGAAGGGCACAAATGAGAGACGACAAATTGATCCGAGTCGCATCAGCAAGAAGGAAAAATGATCAACCTCTAGGTACACTCTTTAAAGAAGTCTATTCTACTAGGACTGACCATGTGTTAGTGGCTCGAGCTGCTTATTTCCAAGAGGCTATTCGGAGCAACGACAGTCTCCCATTAGATTTGGATGCCATTCAGGCTCTCATATCAGCGTAATAACTCCAACACGCTTAACTATTCAGTATTATCTTGACAAGACATAGATTTGTACATCAAAACGACGAGGAGTTCAACACCCTGAAGAAAGAACGTCGTCCCGGTAGGCCTGCGAGTACAAGAGAGGATTTGTTGAGGATGAAAATCGCAATGGACGAGAAGGAACATGAGAATGGATTCTGTCAGTTTTATGGCTTCAGATCTCCGGCGTCTAGCTAACCCATTGAAGATCTACCAGACCTCATGGATGCGGATAATGTCACACTCTTGGATAGATGGGAAGGCGCATGGGGCTATCTGTCTACGTTGAAATGGGTACGGATATCGAGTGCTGGTGTCGTTCAAGATTCCAAGTTTCCTCCAAATGGCAAATGAATCATTTTGAGTATCGGCACTCTGGTATTGCGATTTGGCAAGGTTTATGTGGCGTTGGGCATTATAAAAAGGGGTGCATAGTGGAATCAAATATCGGAATTAGATTCGCACATTATTATTCAGTGTGCCTCCAAACTTGTGAATATACAGTAAAATAGTCTAAATAATATCTTTGAGATGTTATGAATAAATTTGCGCAACAATACTGTATGCAGGTATAAATGGAAATCTAATCGCAGTTTAGGCGCTAAGCCTTGCGCTTAAGAAAAAAGTTCAAGCGAGCTTCTGTTCTGTCAATTCCATACATTTTCCAAGACAACAATCTCTCATCACGACCAATTCGTAACCATCATCATGATATCCATTCGAGCATTTGCCCGTTCAGCTCCTCGAACTGTCTCTAGATTGACAAGCTCTACCATTAGACGACCAGCTGCTCGTTCGACCATCCTACTACAATCAGCATGGAAGCCAGCGAGAACGCAACACTTTGCTGCCTTTTCAACGTCAACCTCGCGGAGAGCAGGTGAAGGAGATGCAGAACTAGTTGCAAAGCTCGAGTCAGAAATCACATTGGAGAAGAGGTTGCATGAGAATCAATCACCTCCAACAAGCATCTCCGATTACCTTGAGAATGGGCCTTTTAAGATCACCGACACAGTTGGTTCAGAGGAAGTTATACTCACAAGAACATTTGGTGACGAGAAGTAAGGTTTTATCGAGTTTCAAAAAACTGAAGATACTAATGACCTGTACAGAATTCGAATCTCCTTCTCCATCGCCGACCTTAATTCATACGATGCGGAATCCGACTTCCCTGACCGTGCTCTGGGGGACGAAGAAGACCAAGATGGCGCCAACCAAGAGGACAAGCAAGCGTCCGAAGACGCGGCTGCCGAAGCCGATGGTGAGGAGGTTGAACCCGAAGAAATCGCTTTCGAAGCTCGAGCTAGCATCGTCATCGAGAAGCCAGGGAAGGGTGCCCTTTCAATCGAGACCACCGCCCAAAACGGCCAAATCATAATTGATAATGTATACTACTACGCCGATGCCACACATGCCACCGCGAAGACTGCTGAAAAGGCGCTTGAGAGAATGAACAAATATCTCGGCCCACCGTTTGCCAATCTCGATGAAGATTTGCAGATTTTGATTGATAGATATTTGGATGAGAGAGGAATCAACTCCGCATTGGCAGTCTTCATACCGGATTATATTGATATGAAGGAGCAGAAGGAATATACGACGTGGTTGTCGAATGTCAAGGGCTTTGTTGCGGCTTAATTGATAAGAGAGAGGGTCATTTTCTTCTTCGGTTGTTGTCTTCATACCATTTCCACTCCCCTACACACACATATTGTACATTACTATTAGTCTGTTCAGAGAACCCTTGGTACATTGATACCTTGTACTGAATGGATATTCTCTGGTATAAAGTTTTCATGAAATTTGCCATTTGAGTTCAAAAAGTACTGGGACCTTAATCGCAAGGTGTCTACAGTGTCTTTTATTGAATTCCCGACAGTAGAACCTCACATAAAACAACAATAATAATAACCCCACTTAGCACACTTCATTCCAAAAGATGGCCCCTCCACAGATACCATCAACATTCATTCACCCTCTTCCCTCAGCTCCCCACCGAACTGCGTCTCAAAATCTACCCTTTCAGCCTCCCTTATGAAATTGTAAATTGTAAATCAAAATCAAACAAAATCAAAACAGCAAAAGAAAACCACCTCTTACAGGTGGGAAGAAAGCCCGCGACGGGTTTTACTTTATTATTTTATTTCGCCCTGCCATACTGGTCTGGGAAATCCTCCGCGACTACAGATAACTCGCTATTATCAATGAAGGGATCGCTACCCTTATCGCCCTTGTGGGGAAGTCGCTGTTGGTGCTGATTCGATTCGGGTGGGGAGGGGATCGATCGACCATGTTGTTGTTCTAAACCTCCTCGACTTCAGGTAGCTCGCTACTACCATCGCCTGGCTTTGGTGACCCAGTTTCGGCTCTGGGAATTCGTTGGGTCTCGTTGGTGTTTGCGTGATTTGTACTTGCCTTGACTTATTTAATTATTTACCTATGGCATCTTTTATATCTAGCTGGCCTCGTCCGCTTAGTGAGGGGCTTAAGCGAGATATTTCGACTCGGCTCGAGGGCGCATCCTCGATATAAAATATCCCCAGTCCCAGTCCCAGTCCCAGTCAAAAGATGGAGATGGGGAAACGCTAAGTTACTAACTCTCCTATAATCCCCATCCCCATAAACTACAACCTCGACATCCTATACATCAGCCAGCTGGCGCCGATTCTCAGCACGCACATGCACGAAACCCTTTATGAGCTCGATACCAGCCCGTCACGCGACTAGATCAAGCGCATCGCGGTCGATAGGCGCGTGTGGAATGAACTGTGTGAGAATGGCTTGCTGGCGGTATTGGGCAATATGAGGGCTTCGAGAGAGGTGTGTATGGTTGTTGAGTTTGGGAGGGAGGGCAAAAAGGACTTAGGGTTTGTGGGTATAGAGGTTGAGGTAGATTATAGGTGGATGGCAGAGACGGCGGGGAGGGAGGTCAAGGAGGTGAGGGTGCAGTCGAGGGGTGGTAGGGATGAAGAAGAGGTTAATGAGAGGGGATGTGCTTGCTTAATGAGGGGTTATAGTCATTACAAAATGCATTTTGATGCTATGCTATAAACTCCCATGGCTTCAAATATACAGATATTAGAGACAGCGGTCCATCACAGCATTGGCTTTAGATCGTCCGCAACCTTGAATGGTGCTTCGGTTTTGCTCCTAATTTCATCAACAGTTGTTCCATCAGCTATTTCAATAAGTGTAAGTCCAGTGGTGAAGTCTACATCAAATACTCCCTGTGTGATATGAGCTAAATTTCCAAGCATAGAGGGAGGATAAGAACTTACCAATTCCGTAATAATCCTCGAAACGCAAGCTTTCCCTGTCAAAGGGAAAGCACATTGCTTAACAATCTTCGAATTCCCCTTCTTATCCGTATGTTCCATAGTGACCACGACTTTCGTCATACTGGGATTACTGACCAAATCCATCGCACCTCCGAATCCCTTTATCTTCCCAGGCAACATCCAGTTTGCCAAGTCGCCAGATCCGCTGACTTGCATGGCTCCCAAGATAGTCAGGTTCACACGTCCACTTCTGATCATACCAAAACTCTCTTCACTGCCAAACACAGCAGCGCCGGTCTTCAGTGTTACGGTCTCCTTACCAGCATTGATGAGATCAGCATCTTCGAGTCCTTTTTGAGGATAGGGGCCAAGTCCTAGTATACCATTCTCGGATTGCAATTGAACTTCCACATCAGGACCGACAAATGATGGTGCCAGCATTGGCATGCCGATACCTAAATTGGCATACATACCATTCTTGAACTCCTTTGCTGCTCTCCGAACAATCCGCTCCCTCTTTGCTGCCGTCTCTCCGCTCCCGAGTGCTTTCTTTGCGTCGGGATCGTTGGGATCTTTCGCGAAGGTGTATTTCTCGATATTCTTGGGACTAGTCGATTGGATGACTCGTTTCACATAGATTCCAGAGAGGTGGACGGCTTCAGGGGCGATTCCACCTAGCTCAACGATCTCTTCAGCTTCCACGATTGTCATCTTAGCGTTTCGTCCCATGGCTCCGTTGAAATTGTTGGCAGCAAGACGAAATTGACAGTTGCCAAGCTTGTCCGCCTTCCAGGCTTTGACGAAGGCATAATCTCCTTTTATACTCTCCTCTAGTAGATATTGCTTGCCATCAAATATTTTGACATCTTTTGGATATGAGTATTCTTTTGGCGTGCCGTCGGGATTATTTCGCAGCGGTAATTCTCCCAATTGAACAACACTTGCTACCCCTGCGGGCGTGTAAAAAGCCGGAATACCTCGCCCTCCAGCAGCACAGCGTTCTGCCAGAGTTCCTTGAGGTGTTAACTCCAGTTCCACTTCTCCAGTTAGGTACATCTTCTCGAATGTCTTGTTCTCCCCAATGTAACTCGCAATCATCTTCTTAATTTGTTTCGATTTCAAAAGCTTTCCCAATCCTGACTCATCTGTGCCCGCATTGTTTGACACTGCAGTTATGCCTGTGAGATGTTTTTGTTTCAGGACTTCATCGATGAGAGTGTCAGGAACCCCGCAGAGACCGAATCCTCCACAGAGAAGGGTGGAATTCGGTTTCATATCTTTGATGGCCTCGGCCGCGGAAGGAAGAACTTTGTTGATTTCGCATCTTCGAGATGTAGAAGTAAAGGTGCGGGCTAGTAATATTGTTTGCTGCAAAAATGAGTTGACATTAAAACAAAGATAGTGATATGTCTATAGATACCTTGGTGCTATTTCTAGTGCAGGCTCTAGCCGTCCGCAGAGAAAATGCTAAGGATGACATTGTGCAAGGGAAGACGCAAGATAATTACTTAAGAATGGAAATATACTTATTTCCTTCCCAAGGATTATACATATATGCAAGTCTGGTTTCCTTCACAGACGAGAATGCGGGTGAATGTTTATCCCTTTCTACACCACATCTCCGAGGTAGACGATGATATGAGTTGGCATGCAAACCCTTCAAGATTTGCAATAAAGCATGTAATTGCCGTTTTTTGAGATTTTATAGTAGAACCTAGATATAACAATTGCTTGTAAGCTGGCAAGTATCTTGATGTTTTAATATGGTAGGTATTGCTATTGCTTATATTTGTGTGTTCGGCTTTATTATAGCTTCAGAAATGATCAAAACTAGGTATCCCCGATCAAAAAAAAACCCCCCAAAAAACAAAACAACAATAGTTATATTCAGATTCTATTATAAATATTATAAAGTAATTTTATACTCCCTTGGATATTTGAAAAGATATAATCGCTTCATATATTTTAACCGTTAAGTAATAAGATTCACCAACCCTTATGTTATATAGAAAGACACATTAAGGACGGTGTCAATTGGGTGGGAAAGGAGTTAAGTGGTATAACTTTGTTAGGTTTAATTTGCCTGTCGTACTTGAGAATTAAGGACAATTCCTTTTTGAATTTCATAAGTCATATTTATTAAATTTCTACTATAATGCTGTAGCTACAGATATTGGGAAGTGTGGCGGTGTATATCAAGTATGATAGATATCAAGAAGTAGTGTGCGCAACTTGAGGCCGAAGAGAATCAATGCATGGAAGGCATTAGTCTAGATCAGACGTCGCTCCTAATATTCGGATGGAATGAGAGCCACAATGACATAGAGACAGTCAAAGAGCCCAATTTAATATCCGATGAGAGCGGAAGATGGCATAAGTAGGAATGAATCCCAGATATGGCATCAAAAAGAAAAATAGAAGGGTTTAAACGTCAGTAGAGAAAGGTGGATTGCTACCTAAAGGAGTTCTAATATCCTATTGAAATGGACAAATAGAAAAAAAGGGAGAATTTCAAATTGGTATACCATCAGAAGTGTATGTATCTCACTCAGGAGGCGTATCCCAACTTCCTTTTAAGCGCCCTATTTTATACCCTGGACGCCACCGATAGCCTGCGCCTCGCTATCAGGATGGTCTTATCATATACAATCCAGCTTCAAGCCGCGAGTCTTCCTTCCTTGTCCCTAGTCCGATTATTTCTTCGTCATCCCTCGAAACTGATCCCTCAACTCTTCGAGGTAATACTGCAAGAACTTGCTCTTTGGCTCTGCAGGCGTATGAGTCAAAGTTGTCTAGTCGCTCGTTTAAACTAGACGCACCATCTATATTTGTTCCCCCCATTTCTGCTGGATCTTTGCCGTGACGGGCTTCATGGATTGTCTTATGTATTTGACGAACAGCTCGATGGAAAGTCGGACTAGCGAGGAGCTAGCGCAATGCATTAGGAATGATAGTTTCTAGTTTAGAATGCAAGAGGGAACATACTCGAGTTACTAACCATGCCTACAGATGTTAGTCAATGTAGTATGTGTGAGAGACGGGAAGATTGCATGCATACTTCCAGTACTCTCACCCACATCCTCAAATCCTCGTGACCATTCTCTTGGGTAGACTAGATCTTGGAGACAATATAAATGCAGTGCCTGGAGGGTAGCCACCGAGACAGTGACCATGCGATGTCTTTGCGATGTCTTGTTTGTGCAATGAATTTAGTTACAGGAAGTCGTTGTGCTGTGACTACATTAGTTGGTCCGTGCGCGGAGACAGAGTTAAAAATAAAATGTTCACTCTAATCGTTTACAACGTCTCTTCAGGCCGTTGCTCTCTTTTCATCTTGTATATACAAATATTCCCAGCTGCACTATCATTCATTCATATTTACATTCATATCCACACATTTACACCCAAATCCTTTGCTTCCTTTATTAATCCCTTTTACATTCTTTCTTTCCAAGTTTCCAAATTTCCGTTATCTATTTTTACAATCTCACGTGCTATGCAAGTACCGTAAATATCAAACATAGTATACATATATCTATCAGAGAGCTAGTTGCTTCTGTCTTCCGGTAGATTCTACTGTCTCAAACATTCACTTAGCCGTGGAGCAGATCTCCATTATTGCAGAACCTTCCGCATTGCCTTGCAGCTTACAAAACTTTGCTTTCTTCTTGCACATTCTACCAGTCGAAGACGTGGTCCTCCTATAACAACTGGGCTACCACCCCGCCTCATTGCCTCCCCCGATTCATACTTGCTCACCTTCCCTGAGGCTATTCCCAGCAATTTCACGCTGGATCGAATCCGGGCCTTTCGAAAACATCCCGAGTCTCCGATTCCCACTTCACCCGCTGAAGAACCCCAACGTCAGAGAGGAACATCCCCCGGTTGGCTTATCAGAATGCAACAAAGTCGCTCTTCTTCAAAGCGTACGCGCTCACTTGCCGTTCCTGCTGAAGATTCTACCCACCAACTCGCGCCATCTCCCCAGATTGACGGTGCTGGCTTCGGAAACCCGTCTGAACATGAATCCAGCTCCGAATCTAGATGTAGATTGGCTCAGATGCCTGCTTTTTTGAAATTGACAAGCGAAGGCAAGTACCTGACTCGCCTTGTCTTACGGTTAGATGACTAACTTCAAATATTAGAGATGCGCAAGAAATGGGACGAGATCGGGCAAATCGAGAGTGAACGACTGGCAATGGGAGGCAAAGACTTAGATCCATGCCCTGAGTGGTCAATTCTTGATTTTGACAAGCGGTTGGATCGTTACTATAATGTTCTACCATGGGCCAATAATAGAATGAAGCTTAATGTGCCGGAGGGATACAACGATTATATCAATGCTTCGCCGGTAGCCTTGACCTCCACCGCTACGAAGCAGAATGGTTTGAAGTCCAGTATTCAGCACAAGTACATCTGCATGCAAGGCCCGAAACGGCAGACAATCGATCACACATGGCACATGATCTGGCACTCGCTGTCCAAGCCTTCCACTGATGCACCAGCTGTGATTATCATGCTCACTCCAACCCACGTACCACACCCCATTAATCCCAACGCAACTTTCGAGAAGTGTTATCAATACTACCCGCTGGACGAGAACGATCCACCTCTGCTTATCAACGAGTCATTACAACTAGGAGAAAAATTTGTTGGTCAGGTTCGATTTGTTTCCAGGGAAGAGGACCTCGAAGGCGGCAATATTGAACTTCGAAAGCTCGCTATGACTGTTGCGGGTGAGGATGGAGAGAAGATCATCTGGCATTTCCTGTATCCATTATGGCCTGACTTCGGGTCTTTGGCAGAGGAGAACGTGGGAAGCATTCTTGCATTGATGGAGCTGTCTCGGAAGAAGAACTCGACGGGAGAGAATCCTCGACTTATACACTGCAGTGCTGGTGTCGGTCGCAGCGGGACCTTTATTGCTTTGGAATTCCTGGTCGGCGAACTCCGTGGTGGCGCGTGGGATGGTTGGACTGAAAGCGAAGAGAGAAATAGGGATCCTGTATTCGAAACGGTCAATCAGCTTCGCACGCAGAGAAGAAGTATGGTGCAGGCGTATGAGCAATTTACGTTTCTTTATGAAGTGCTGAGAAAACTTTGGGAGGAGAAATACGATGCCTCTTATGCTGGAGGATTACACGGGCGTGATAAGCATGGGAATGGGGAAGAGAGCTCTGGAGAACCGCCGATGAAAGTTATGAAGCAAACTGTCGACGACGAAATTTATGAGGAAAACTGAGGCTACGGCAGCTTGTCAAGTCATTCTGTCAGATTAAGGAGCTGAATCATTGGATTGATGTAGAAGTATGGCGTTTAGAGCGCTGATCCTTTTCTAACCGATTCTTGCATTGTTTAAAAATGATGCCCAAGATTGGTAGAAGTGGGCAGATAGATAGATGTTTTCAGCAATGAAAGTGTATGATTGAGTCAATTAAAGAGACATAGTTCTATTAAAACCATACTCCATATGGTCAAACTGTGATAAGTATAAATCATTAGTTCGTAGTCTAGATCTCAATCTAGACAATGATGAGTAAAATCAATGCCTTTTGAATTATTCGCAATCTATTTTCTTTAGCTTTTCATTATTCTGAGTATTTGTGGAGAGAGAGGGAAAACCACTGTATGTCTGGCTCTACCACTGTCTGGCATTGTGACTCAAACAATGGAAAGAGAGGACGATATTTCAAGTCCAGCTATCGTTAACCTTCACAGAGCATCACCACCAGCAGCCTTGATAAACTTCTCAGCCAGCCATTTTGGTTGACTTGCGAACGCGCCATGTCCAGCATCACACCTCTCTATAACATCAAAGCGACCGCCCATCCCCTCCGCCATACTTAACATTAGTTCCTGCACGGCTAGCGGGATTGCATTATCTGTTGTGCAGATAATATATGTCGATGGAATAGCCTTCCAGGGCGCCACGCTGGTAGCAGAGTGGAATGTCTGGTAAGCATGCGGTTTCAGAGCTTTGACATATGGGGCTGCTTGGTCATCGGTCAGGTCGTTGTAGAAGATGTTCCTGGGGTCTTCGGGGGTCACTACGTCGCCCTGAAGTTCAGTTAGAAGGGAGGGGAAGGGTGGGGTTGGAGAATGTAAGAAGAGCAAATACATCAATGAGAAACCAGGGCAATGGTTTCCCCTGCAAAGCACCTATCAAGCTTCCCCCCTCGGGCAAAATAAACGAAGCACAATACAGGAGTCTTAAAACTTTTCCCCATCCCTCTTTCTGCTCCTTCAAATAAAGTGCTAATGCTTCGCTGCCGGGAATCCCTCCATAGGAATGGTAAATCATCACGACGTCTTTCCCAGTTTGAAGCACCGAGTCAAGCACTTCCCGAATAGCTTGCACGTCTGGGTCGAAAGATTGAATGTAAGGAGGTCCAGTAACGGAAGGGAGAGTCACACTATGCCAGGTATAACCTGCTTTGGTGATGAGATCAGCCTAAGAACGTGGGAGGTTAGTAATTGCTTATTCCAGGAATTTTGAAATATACGACTTGTTGTCGAAACATAATTTGACGGCGGAGGGATTTAAATAGTCCTCAAAGATGATAGTAGAATAAGTCAGTAGGATTTTCCCCAGGTATCTTACGGTAATTTTGAATGATTCTGGCCCGTGCCAGGCTCCCGGCACGAGAATGAATTCAGGTTTTGAGGAAGCCATGAGTGAAGATAGAAATACAGTAACCTTGAGTATCTATTTCACTAATGAGAAGATGGAAAAAAAAAGATTCAAGCGAACGAAGGAGATATTCTCAGGATATTGACCGAGGGGAGGTAGGCAAATCAAGGAAGGGGTAAGGCAAGATAGAATGGAGTTAACAGAGGATTAGGTGGATAGAATATATACTTATTTTTGTGGTCCCCAAGATATAGCTTACTCTCTGCCCCACTTTCCCTGGATATTTGATAGAGGACTTGCCACATTCAGAATGAACCCGAGACCACTTCGGCATTCAATATTTTGGAATGCATGGAAACTGTCGAATGCATATAGCAGGTTTCCACACTGTACATCGCCTGGGTTAACCTCAGTGAGATTATTACATATTCTCACAACCTCAAAAGAATTCGTAGACCAAGAGAACCATTAAAGGCGTCATTATTATTCGTGGTACACATTTCCCAAACGCCTGCCATCATATAGAATACTCTCGCTCCCTTTAAACCCGACCGGCAATATAATCTCTATTCTCGATAGTCACGCTCTTTGTCATGTGATTGACCTTGTATACACCGACAAGTCTCGATGCCAGCTCGAACATATTATTCCGCAGTGAAATGACAATGAACTGCGCGTTCTTTGTCCTCTCCTTGATGTAACTCGCCACAATCGATACCTATACTTCTGTTAATAATTTCGTCAACATTGCAATCCTGACAAACTTACATTTCGGAAATCTAAAGCCGCATCAATCTCGTCCATGACATATAGCGGTGTGGGTTTATAATGATGCAGCGCGAAGACCAAAGCTAAACTGCTCAACGTCTTCTCACCACCACTCAAGTTGGAGATGTTCTTCCAAGATTTCTTTGGTGGCATGACACTGAAGAGGATGCCTTCAGAGAATGGATCCAGAGAGTCTACTAACTCCAGCTCCGCATTCCCACCCATCGTGATCATTTGATACATCTCTTTAAGCCGAAGGGAGATAGTGCTGAACCCTTCCATGAATCCTTCGAGACGTAGCCGTCGGAGATCATCACACCGCTTCTTTGCCGTATCACGTTGGGCAACTGCGTTTTGAAGATCGGAATTCCTCGCAGCATGCTCCTCCACTCTTCGACGGTATTCAGAAAGCACACCAAGGTCGACATTGGCATCTTGAGTTTTCTCCTCGAGAATAGCAATCTCACCCTTTAGGCCCTCTTTGCTCATGTCTGCTAGCTCGTCCTTTGTGAAACTAGGGAGTTCTTCTGCCGTTGCCTCTTCGCCAAGGTCACTGACGTTCTGCAGGGCAAGTTTACTCAGTTTCTCGTTCCAATATCTCAGGCGTTTCTGGTTCTCAGCTAACACTTTCTGATATTCCTCGAGCTTATTTCGCATTTCAATTTCGATGGCTCGGATTCCATTAAGCTCTGTGGTCTTCTCCTCCAGTTCCGTTTTGAGAGTTGTGAGATCTTTCTTTCTATCGCGAAGGGCCTCTTGCGCTTCATCTACACGCGCTTGATACCCCTCGGCGTCCGAACTCTGGTTCAGGATTTCTTCCTCTAATGATTTTAAATCAGCGATTGCAGTCTGCAAATCTTTTGTGGCCTTCGCATTATCTTTTTCTAGCTTAATCTTTTGTTTCTCAGCTTTGGCTTTGGATACCTCCGCATTGGAGATAGTCTCGTTGAACCTGTCGATTTCTTCTTTCAGTGCATCAACTTTGGACTTCTGCGCACGTAGCTTCTCTCCACCCACTTCCATAATCTTGTCCTGCAGATTTCTGATCTCTTGCTCAACGCTAGAAGTTTCGCCATGGAGCTTGTCTATCTCCTTATTGAGCTTTGTGATATCTTTCTGCAATGATGCGACGCGGCTATCATCTGTCTGCGAGGGTTGATGTTCTTTGCTCAACTCTTTGATGCGGCGTTGGGCGTCCGCTAAGTTTCTTGCCGAGCTTTCTACCTCAAGCCCAATTTTTTGCATTTTTGTGTCAAGTCGAGGAATCTGATCGTTGACATCCCTGAGGATCGACTCAAGCTCCCGTTGGCGGTCTTGAAATTTTTGAAAATCCTGCTCGAGCGTATCACGTTCCACTTCTAGCTTTGCGACTTGTTCTTTTGAGATATCTGCAACGAACTTAGAAGACATTAATCCCTTCTTCACTGTGTTACCACCTCCGGACATGGTACCGGATTTGTCAATCAGTTGTCCATCAAGAGTCACAACCCTCCATCTCTTTGCCCCATATGCGATTCGATTAGCTTGTGCTAGATCCTTTGCAACAAGTGTATTCTGGAGTGAGTGAAAGAAAGCTGGCCTGAACTTGTCATCTTTAGCTTTAATCAAATCGAAGAGGCGAGGCACATTTTCAGGAGTCTCAATTGGTGCTAAATCGCGGCTTCCGAGCTTGTCTAGACACATAAAATTGCCTCGGCCGAGATTTGTCTTCCTTAGGTATTCGATGCACTGTTGTCCACCTTCAACAGTGTCCGTAACAAAGTTATCTAGTGCGCCGCAAGCTGTAGAGATTGCAATATCGTACTTTTCCTCAATTGTGCCCAAATTACCAAGTCGGCCATGGAATCCATCAATCCGGCCAGATTCCTTAAGACGCATAAGACCCGTGAGCACATTTCCTTGGGTCTGCGAGTTGGAAAGACTAGCACGCGCTTCATCTGCCTTTTGACGTGCACCAGACAATTTGGACCGGATTTCAGGTTCCTTCTGAGAGAGTTGGTGCAGCTCAGACTGCACTTTAGCTACATCTTTTTCCAACTTTGCTCTCTCTGACTTGCATTGCTCGAGCTCGGCGTGCTTGGCTTCACGTCCCCCCTTAATGCTGGCTAATTTTGTCTGGGTCTCTTCAAGAGCCACAGCACCAGCATTAGCTTTTTCGTGAAGGATAGCGAGTTCACTTTCTGCAACAGCAATAGCAGATTGTTTTTGATTGATCTTTTCGTTCCATGGCTCTAATGATTTCTGCTTGGACGCAATCTGGTCAGAAAATTCTTGGGTTTTACCCTTAAGGTCATCCCGAATGTTGCTAAGCTCCTTCTCCTCCAACTTCATCCTCTGTTCCATAGCAGCAATCTCGCTAGCAGAGTTCTCAATCTCGGCGCTGCAACTCTCAATTGTGGATTGAGCGTCCGATGCAGCTAACTCAGAAGTAGTAATAGTCTTCTCCAACTTCTTCTGTTTACTAGTTAAGAATTTTCTTTTTTCCTCAAATTTTACCTGCTCTTGGTCAAACTTCGCCATTTCTTTGACAATAGCTTGCGTGTCCTTTTCGAGCGCCTCGTACTCCTTCTGGCCCTTTTTATACTGCTTTTCGAGTTGCCTAATCCCGTCCTCATTGCCTTGGTGCTTTTCAAGCTCAGAATCAAGCTGCGCTTGCATCTGACCGATCGCCTCTTCCGTAACTGTGAGGTTATCGCTACATTCATCAATATACACTTGGTATAAAGCAGACTGCTTCATCGTGAGTTCGTTCTCATGCTTGATATATGCAAGGGCTTTGTCCTTTTTATCTTCGAGGCTGTTTTTTTCTTTCTCTACGTGTTGAACTCGACCACTCTTTTCTACACAAATTTCGTTGAGCGTTTCGACTTCTGTTGCCGATTCTTCAATGGGTGTCTTATACTTGGACGTGCCAATAATGTCTTCTAGATACTCTAGAAGGCCATCATCATGCTCATTTGCAGCTTTAGGTTTCATCTGGGCAATTGATTCCACCTCTCCCTGAAGAATCAGGAAGCGTTTGTGGTCAAGGTCGACTCCTCTTTCACGTAGTAGCGTTGTAACGACGGTAAAGTTTGATTCTTTTCCGTTCATATAATATTTACTAGCATTATTCTTGAATGCCCGGCGAGATATTACCAAATCAGAATTTGGTATGATTGTGTGTGTGCCATTTGGCTGAAATACTATTAGTTTAGGCCTTAGCAGACAGGAATTTCAACCCACCTGGTCCATAACTTCTTGAAAATGTACTGCTACCTCGCAATGATCAAGATCCGGATGTGCTGCAGAATTATGAATCAATGCCGAGATTTTCCCTTGTCTCATCTTGCTGGCCCTGAATCCAAAAACGAAAAGAAGAGAATCAATGACATTTGATTTTCCAGAGCCATTCGGGCCTACAACTGAAGAAAATGACGCGTGAAATGGGCCTACCTCCTGGCGGCCTGCATAACTTTTGAAATTCGTGAGAATCAAATATGTGATGACTATCCGAGCTTTTGGGCCAGTTTCTTCAACAATAGGAGTTGCCGTTGACCTTGATTTCAACACAATATCCATAGGCTTCTCCAAAACTGTATCTAACGGGTTGATCGGCTTAAGGGCCGACAACTGACTTTCGGCAGTACGCGGCCGTTCATTGAGAGTCGCTGTAATATCTGCGAGTGGTTTGGCGCGTAGCTCAGAGGGTTCCGGAGACATAGATGGTTGTGGAGTAGGTAGAGGGGGAGCAAGTTCAGGGGTCGCAGATATCCTTGATGCTCGTATAGGTGCACTCTTTCTCTTTCGTGGCGGCGCTCTTTTAGAAGGAGACTCTGGCTCTGGCTGGACACTCTCCTCAGGGTCAAAGACCTCCGAGGGTTCAATAGTATCATTTGCGGGACCCTTTTTCGCGCGACTGCTACTGATACTAGGGGTACTTATCGAGTTTGTTGTCTTTCTTCTCGATTGTGGTGGCTTTCGAGGACTACGTTTGGGTGCCGGCGTAAAATCCTCCTCTCCATCCTCCTCGATTTTCGTTTGCACAAGCTCCTCATCATCAGACGACTCTACGAGTACCTTCCTGCGTGCTGCCGTCCTTCTTGAAGGTCTGGTGGGCGACAGGGCGGACATCGATGTGAATGGGTGATGATGATATTCTTTGCGAAGGCGCGTCGAAGAGCAGATTCAAATATACCCCCGCACAAAAGTAAGAAAGCAGAATGTATACCCAGATGCTACTGTCCCATTAAAGGTCGGGATTTCTGAGATAACGCGTCGAATGGTGAGTATAAATGTCGTAAACTAGCTATGGTAGGTAAGTTAAGTAAATAAACAATGCGTACAGTTGCCGAGGTTTACCCGTCTATACGTAATCATTAATGGAAAACCACCAGGGCTGATGAGCTTTATTTCTCTTTATTTTTTATTTTTTATTCCATGAAGAAAACCGAATTGCTGTGATCGCGGCCGCGTTTCTTCACCACTAGGTTTTCCGGCACCACGATGTTTAATTACCACAACTTTGAGGAGGTGTTCAACCCTGAATCCTCTTACAATGATTCCGCTATCAAGGGCATTGAGGGAAATCGACACATATTAGAGGGATTATTTATTGATAAGGCTCTCAAAATGCTCGGCATAAAGAGACGTGAGTCGGCCTCAGCGTGATTGACTGAATTTCACTGATTTGGGCCACTTCAGCTGCGAAATTTTACCCTCCCAAATCAAACGAAGACATTAGAACCCTCCAGAGAGTTGTCATCGAGACGACAGCAGCGGACCATCAGAAGCTTTCCATTCTTTATTACGTCTTACTCGACTTGGAAGCGCCTACGGGTACCAGAGGCTACTCTACCGCTTTTGCGGAGAATTCTTTCTTGCCTCAAAAATACCAGATATTCATGACTTCCCTTTGGCACCTAGATAGGTTGGACTTCGAGGTTTGTCTCCCTCTCCATTTCAGCAGCCAACTTGCTTTTAAGTGTTCTCATCATACTTACATTCAAGTCACAGATAGCACTCCAATACTTAACGCATCCAATTCTAATACCAACATTTGCCGACGAAATACTAGAAGTCCTTGTACGACACTCAAACCAGGACAATTTGACCCGAGTTTTAGAATATTATCATTCTACAGAGCCTGCTCTGACGAACAGTAACGCGCTCGAGGGCTTGTTCTCCGCTCTTGCAAGATCAAACGTTACGGAGGCTTTCTATTTCGCTCGGGGCCAGCCTGAGTACGCCCGGCAACACATGTTTGAAATGCTCATCTCGCTAGTCTTGAATAACTCCACGAATGGCACGGCAGCTGATCGTAGTGTGGAACTGGTAAATCTACCCTTTACCAAAGAAGAGGAATCGTGGTTTGAGGGATACCTCCTTCGTGGTGAAGGACGATCCATTCGGAAGGGCAAGGATGCTGTCATGATGCGGACAATTGGAACTGGAAACTTCGCTGAGTCGCTATCTATAAAGGGTATTAACGGTCGGGTAATAGGAGGACTGGATTGGGCAGCTCTATCTGGGGCTATTCGGAATGGTTTGGGACCAAGACAGGAATTGTAAGTGAGTATTGGCATCGATTCCGAGTTGCCAGGAGATGGTATGTATGAACCGATTTGATATACCGTACAGGAATGGTATGAGATATTGCGAGGCGAACCCGGTTGCTGAATTTGTTGATATACCCCTTGGCGATGTGACTAAATATTCTGCTGTAGCAGACAACAAGCGCGCTGCATATATTGAAATGAAATGAATATTCTTCCGTGAAATTGGTGCAAAATGCACATTACTTGGTGAATACTAGGAATTTATCATGATTGTTAATAATAGCCCACAAGCGTGCCCTTTTTTTCCGCATTTCCCAGCATGTCCGTGTGGGGAAACGGTCCTCTTCCATAGACATGTTCAAAATACAGTATTTGACCTAAGTTGAGTCAACTATACTCTATCTCTTTAAATTATCCATACCTATTATTTATATACTCTCAAATTCCTCCGATAGAAAGCTCGCGCAAAAGTTCTCGTCACGAGAATCATCTCAACGACGCGTCTCTAGCGTACCTTGACTGCCCTACAACAGCAATTCACCACTGTTATATCTTACATTGAATACCTATACAATTACAAGAATACTTTCCAGTCGATAGCCCTCTCTCTTCCATGGACGACAATTGAGAGCTACCGACATGCCTGTAGACTCTAGAAATGCGCGCCTATCGAGATTCTAGATCAGTCTCCCAATCAGTGGGACCATGGCTTCCTTACAAGTGCCTTGCAAATACTGGCTTCAAGGGTCCTGTAAATTTGGAGGTAGATTAATTATCTGGAAAGCAAGCATCATAACTGACTAGAAAACAGAAAGGTGCCGCTTCCAACACCCGAGCCAAAATCGCATATCCAGTACCAACCGCTTTTCGGCCCTTCAATCTCCAGACAACTCGAACTCCAGGCATGCTGGCTATCAACCCGGATGTGAGTATGTTGCCCTCTCGTAGAGCACCAAACTGATATATGTGTTCAGCTCCTGCCGCACAACCCTACTCACTCGACAAAGACTCGATCAGAATTGATCTCACCTCCGAGCTACCGCAATGGATTCTATCTGCGTATGGGCCAGGGAGACAGGCCCCGGCACAGCTCTTCGGCGGGCCTGTCAGAGAACAAAGTTTCGAGGAGATGAGACTTCTTCATTATCTGGGTGTTGCTTCTGGAAATCCTCAAGCGGCCGTAAGTTGATATCTCTTTACAGATATTGTCAAGTGCTAAACATCACAGATCGAACGAGCCAATGGTCTGGTACAAGCATCCCAACAACAAATCCAAACGGTCCTGAACGATGTGCATGGAGCCATAAATTTTATCATCAATGCGGAGAACGACCACCCCAATCGAATTGACATATGCAGGGAAAATACTGGGAGTGGTAGGGGGCAGAATCCCAACCCCTTTCCAGCAGCTCCAGTTACCAGCAATCCTTTTAGTACCCTTAATCAACCAGTGACATCGGCATTTGGGACTACTTCGCTAGCGGCTCCCACAGGTGTTTTTGGACAAACTCCTAATCCCTTTGGACCCCCTTCACAGCTTGGTGTAGGAGGAGGCTTTGGTCGTCCTTCGGCATTAGGTCAAAAGCCAAATGCTTTCGGAGCGCCATCTGGTGGTTTAGCTTCTGGCATGAATAATACGCCAGCTCCCTTCTCTACTTTCGCCAGCAATGCAAACCCCTTCGCCCAGCAGCCGCAAACATCCACCGCCCCAAATCCTAACCCTTTTGGTGCCCCTTTACAAGGTCCCATAGCATTGAATCCACTTGGTACCTTTGGGCAGCCTTCCGTCCCAGACCCTAACCCAATCAGATCACAAAATCCACCAACTCAAGCAAATACATTTGGTCGTCCAAGTGGCAACCCAGCTTCCATGCCTTTCGGTGCACCATCACCGATATCGAAAACCCCGTTTGGTGCACCAAACACTCAAGCTCCTGTCCAGAATCCTTTCAGAGCTCCATCTACGCAACCAAATCCGTTCGGAGCACCCCCACCAGCTAACCCAAACGTGTTTGTGGTTCCTCCTCCAAATTCGACAGCCAATCCACTTGGGAATTCTTCAGCTCCCAATGCCACAAACATAAATCCATTTAGTAGGCCTTCCCAGCCATTACATACAGTGAACGGGACTTCAGGAAATCTAGCATTTACAAGTTCCTCAGATAATCCACCTCTACATACGTACATCACTAAAGGTCCTAATGGGCTTTTGGTAATGTTCAAAGGGATGCCGGTTAGGTACAAAGATGATGTGCCAGGGATTTTGAGTAGAGATGGGAGCTGGGAGAAGATATGGTTTCCTGAAGGGCCCCCTCCACCTAATGACGAAGTTTCGATGGATGATAGTGTGTATGATGATGAGACGAAGGCAGTGTATATGAATTCAAAGCAAACAGGGTCTTTTCAGGGTGGTATTATGCCAATGTTACCTCCAAAAAGGGAGTGGTGTAGGTTTGATTTTTAAAAGGAGTTTTGGCTACTCGGAATGTACGGATGGAAAAGAGATGGACGCATTAGAGTGGCACCTTGAGAAGATATGTTATTCTATTACAGATGGGAATTGATGACTTTCACCTCAAATCATTTCATAGTTACAATGGGCTATAGATATGGCCTATAATAGGATGAAAATCATATCTCAAAATTGATCTCATATTGCAGTTCATATAATTATACTGTGAATCTCCGCAGTGTATAAAAGGACGGATCGTGTACATGTAAGGGATAATGTAAATCCGAGGCTGAAGGCCAGACATGCCGAACAAGTAGCCCTCTCTCACCTAGGAGCCTATAACCTTCTGCGTGAGATTTTTAGCTACAGTATTTTTCTCCTTGAACGTAAGCCCACCGCCAAAGCTATGCTCGGAATTCGCGCCCCCGGCTGTCACCTTGCCTTCTTTCACACCTGTCTCAACTTCAACAAATTAGTACCATCCTTTTTATGAAGATGAAACTCAGAGTGGGAGCGCAACACGGCAAAACAAAGAAAAGGATTGAATACAAGCACAACTACCAAGGTCAAGCTTCTTAGCGGGTCCAGAAGGGGAAATGTCGAAGTCGAATATGTCCATCGGTAAACCGAGAGTTGTGCACGCATTAGGGATATCGACTATGCCTGCTACGTGCCCTTGAACAGGTGCACAGGAGAGAAGAAGATAGACCTGGTAATCGGAGTAGCCGAAACGTCTGAGGTACTCGATACAACCTTCGTATGTTAGTACTGATACAGCGCTTTTTATTGATACATACGGAGTATAGTTTGTCGATATGCAACTGTTACGTCCTATGATCCTATTAGTCTCGATAAAAGTTACAGTCTTAGTAAGAGTTGCCATGTAATGCTGCTTTCCATGCTCGTCGACCGAGAAACCTTCAAAAGTCAAGTATCGACCCGGTCCGTAGTGAGGTTCAACCGGCCCTGTGCACATGAGAATTTTATCTTAAGTTCAGGAGTAAGGAATTGATCTAGGAGTTAAAGTATCCAATGCCTCACAACTTCTGAGACATTCTACAATAAGAGAACATGCCCCAAGAAAACTCACCTGGTAGGTATAGAGGAGATTTCATTCCCAAGTCCGCCATCCCATTCTTCACCACTTTAAAATTAATTGTTATGACTCCGGACATTTCAATAGCCCCACAAAATGATATCTCACCATCACCTTGGGAGAAGTGTAGCTACTCAGTATATGGGAGTCAGTATTACTCTTTCAGGCAGATTTCGAAGGGAGGGTGCGGGTGCCATGATCTGGGGATTGAAGACTCACATCTCCCACCGAAAATTTGGCTCCAGGAACATGAACTGGAAGGTACACCTTGGATCCTCTAGACAAGTTTTTGATGTCACAGTTGCCTCCGTGTTCAGGCCTCCCTTTCCCCTTTTCTCAGCTTATTTCAGGACTATACATCAACAAAGGATCGAGGTGTTGGTCTGGCATACCTGGAATGGTTCTGGCACCTTCACGAGCAACATTCGCTTTGACCTCCTCGGAGGCACTTCCAGCGTGAGTATTCTGAGCATTCGGAGGTTGAGCCCTATATTACAATTAAAAGTCAATCGTGGCAATGAATCAACTCTATAACTGACACTATCCGGTCGAGTTTATTTGCAGCAATGAGTTCTCCTTCACGTTTGTTCCATGTCGCTAAAATCTGTCCCAAATCTATAAGTGATGGGTCTGTGTGAAGTTTGGTTTACTTACCTCTGCCGAGGGAGCACATCCCAAGATTCCAGGATCTAGGATGGTAGGGCAGTTAGCATTACCTATGCTGTCAATATTCGAGAGCAATCGAGATATTGAGAGAATGCTCCTGCTATAGAAGTACATGAAACTAGTAGGATACAATAAAACGAGGGGGTAGCAAGGAGTTTCGTATATCTTACGAATTAGGCCAGGAAATTTAACATGAGGGATGTGCCTGGAAGTACAGTAGATTCCCTCAAAATCCCAAATGGCTTTCGCTCTAAATTCCCGCAGTTAGGCAATATGGCAACATGAATGTCTATTCTACATACGCAGACGGGTATAGTTCATCTAGGAAACCTCCACCATTGTTTTTGTCAAAGACACCTAGTCGAAGCTTATCAGTATTCAGCCAGCTCTAGGGATCAGACGTTGATTTCGGTGGCCATTATGAAGATATAAAGGGCGACTCCAAGTCAACACTAACCAGTCTAGATGCAAATTAATACAATATTTCTGAATTGTCAAGGGAAGACCCACAAATCCCCAAGGAGCATACTGGTGTGGTTGGACGTCCATGATTTCTACCAATAATACATCACCTAGGAAGAACGGCGAGGTCAGTAGATGCATATTTCAGATTTCTGTAATATGCTTGCCCCTAGACAAATGATTCAAGAGTAGCGAGACAGTAGCAAAATATAACGAGGATTCACGCGGATGAAATTACCGGGCATAGCATCTTCAATCTCAAAAGGACCAGAGAGATAGTGGATTTTCGTCAGATCCACATTTTTAACATCATCGGCGCTGTTGTTATTGCCTGATCACCGTCAGCGTTCCGGACACTACAGAAGACCAATGCTCATACCGATTTGTCCACCGGTCCAATCGACCTGTAAGATATTAGTATTGGTATTAGTAGTAGAACATAGTTGACTACTTGGAACACGTACGCATTCAATCTTGACTGTTTCTCCGTTCTTAACCGTGTCGGCAAAGGGGATGTCGGGATGCCAGCGGTTGTGAAGTTTGGGTTGCTTCTCTGCAGGAGTGTTCAAATCGACCGGACAGATATTTCGAATTTCGGTGAGCCCCATTTTCACGGTAATGATAGGTCAATTGAATGAAAAGGATAGGAATATAATATAATATGATATGATATAATGTGGAATAGGTCGATTGTGTAGCAAGGAGGGAGTACCTGCGAGGGTGCCCCGCGAAATATATACCCTATACCTATAGATCAGGTCCAGTAAAATCAATTGAAGATGCACACGTTACGTATTACGTATAATTATTGCCATTCGTATGCCTCAGAAAGGACCTGACCTATAGATAGGTATACGGTAAGTATATAGTATTATATCTGATAAAGACCTCTTATCTTGCCCCGCACAATCGCCCTCCCTGCTCTCAGTCAGGTGATTGTTGCTCACGTGCCCCTTAGTGTCCAGTTGGCATCACTCACGGCATTCCTCCATCTAATAGGCATCATTGCTAAATCTCAATTCAGACATCGATAGAGTAGGAATCAATATTTTCTTAATATCTCCATTTCTTTTGCAGATGTTTAGCTTGTTTATTGCCAACAAAAAGGAAACACTTTAATCTTACCATGGTCTTAATGAGAGCCTGAATAGGAGTAAGTAGGTTTATTATCCTATACCCCCGTGATACGGCAGCCATAATCTAGGGTCCCTTTTAAAATCCAGTCTGGGCTAGATGGGCCAATCATAATTACCAGCGGATTCTCGTTCAGGCAATTTGACATGCAGAGCTATGACGAAACTTCCTCTCACCATTTGTGGTAGAGCAATCTAGAGCATACGAGACGCTACCTCGATTTATACTCGGTGTATGGAGGAGGAGAGGGCTCTGCAAAACCTGCCGATGAACTTCCCAACGGCTCTTCATTTTGATTCGAATGGTGGAGACTATCGAGATTCCACAGGGTGAGATTCAGAAACTCATGCTTGTTCTTCCACTCTTGTTGGCTAGCAGCAAATCCGGCGCTCTCTGAAGGTATAGGAGGCGGGCTTGTCACTTTAGATACTAGATACGCTGTTGATGCTTCGGCAATTCCATAGATCAAGACCCCGAGGAGTGGAATCCGCAGGAATATATAGAATCCGACTCCAAATCCGAACAAGAGACCTTCTCGATCATGGAACCAGTGTTTCTTTTGTTCCTTGGTGAATCGGATGCGAGAGAAATAAGGCTCCAGCTAAGGAGATTATGTTAGTTTACTAGACGCAGATTAGTGACGAAGACCATACCAATTCCCTCATCAAGCTTCTTGACGCAAAATAGCTTTGTAAGAAGATCACCAGGTACCGGCGAGGTAGGAAGATGCCCGTTCCAAAGACAATGGCAGCTGGTCCAAGTCCCGCAACTTTATTGAAAGTATAGAAACTGGCTGCAGGCAAAACGAATCGTCCAAAAATTGGAATATAAGACAAGGCAAACACTGTGAGGGACAAGCCTGCTTTCTTTCCGAATCGCATCAGAAACATCGTGATTGCCTCTGCAGTGCTTTTGGAATGGGTACTGCCATCTCGAGCCGGATACATTCTTAGATTTGTGAAGTAAGATCCTCGGAGGGTGGTCGGGTCTTCGTTTTCGTGCTTAGCATAGTATGTCTTGTCGACCCATTCTAAAGAGTCCATAAACCTGCAGGATTAACCTTTTGCACCCTTCCTCGAGCTTGGTCGAGTACATACATGTTATCCAAGGTCGGCGTAACATATCGCATCAGGGTCATGAGGAAAAGAGGAACCTGGAGGACGTAATTTTGGATGAAGTCGAGGCCATTCACCAGAGTATCGTCCCAGGATGCATTTTGAAAGTCGATCCAGAAGGATAGTGCCCACAGGAAGACCTTGATGCCGATGATCTAGAGGTGGTGTCAGCCATGGACTGCAATCAAGGTTCTCTTTCATACGGGGATGGATATTGCAAGACGAATTGCTATGCCTGCAGCCACTGCAAAAGCAGCTTGTTGGTAATGTTGAGAGGTGAAGAGAGATGGGTTCTGCAAGGCGCGCAAGGCCCCTACGACCGTGAGTTGTGCCCCGCGAAGAATGGCATTGGGATCGAAATTTGAGACGGCGAGCTTCTCCTTGAGTTTCTCTTGGGTTGAGAGAGGTGTCTGGGAATGATGCGCCATAGTCAATCGTGGCCCTAGGACAGTCTGCACAAGTATATCGGTCCCGAAATGCCCAGGGGACGGTGCACGGAGCCTACGTAGTGCCAACCTCCTCGCCGCGTTTGTACCTACGACATGATATTCTAAGCAGCAGCAGCAGCAGCCACAGGCAGACATTCACTCAATCCTTCCAAAGCATTTCAACTCCCCCAGATGCTTCACACCATCATGGTTATCCGACAGTAGAGCGGTGCCTTCATGGGGAAAACAAGATGGAGAATTCACGGCCGTTCCCAACTCTAAAGCGAGCCTCCAGCCTGCCCGTGCCCCGGCCTACATCGAGCCCAGCCGCACAGCTTGAGGTTCTTTTCACGCTCCCCTCCGCGCGCATCGTGTCCTTCACTACGGATGCAAAGGCCAAGCCCAGATCGAGCAATTACGGTCATGTCGTCGAGGAAGAGCCCGGGACACTGCCATGGACCTCCCGGTTTGAGAGAACCACGGCCGTTGGTAATTACTGCTCTAATACTCTTAGTGTGGGCCCTGAGTCTGACATTTCCACCATAGGTCCACTACGAATATATCGAGCACCAGGGTCGGTAGCCTTCTTGAACTGCTCGAATGCTTTGAAGCCCATTCTGCCAAAGAGCAGATGCTGGTGTGTAGATGAAGAATCCAGCAAGTTCATAGTAGCCATGAAAGTTCCTCAGTATTGGAGAATTGAGATACCCGTCAAAACTCCAAAGGAAAAAGACGAGGCTCAGGAGCTCAGAAGGGTTCTCTCCCAGGTGCTATTGTTCGAGAAAACCCCCTGTCCTTTTCAGAGAACCTTCACTGTCGACTTACCAGAGATACCGAGTACACCAATCATAAAACGACCTTGGAAACCAGTGGGAAAACCAAAGTCTACCGCTGTATTGGACAATGAGAACATAGCGAGCCATACTTTGGTGGAAGAGAACAGGACCACAACTGTGCATACACCCCCCAGCCATTTCTCAGAACCTTCCCTTTCCACCATATTGCCCACTGAGGAAATACCTGTCACTTCGAGCCCAATATCAAGATCACCAGTCAACGTCAACATCAGAGAGGCAGTAACAAGTTGGGATGAGCAGCTCTGTATAGATAATACAGATATCACGCCTACGACCCTTTTCAATCCTCGCTTTGATCCCGAGCAATTCGAGTCAGAGAACGCAAACCGGCTTCAAACTTTGCAGAGTTGTAGTAACAGATCAACAACAGCTCCCCCTATTTTAACACTTGTCACGAGTCCACCGTCAAAGCGGAGAACAAGATCCCCACTAAAAGTACCAGCTATCAATGAATCAGACTCGGATTTTTCTTCTAGTGTCGATTCATTTCACTCTGTGCTATCATGGCATTCTCCACTCGATCCTCCATCTCCCACCGCTTCGGAATCTTCTTCGCCTACAACCACTTACCCCTATCCGCATGACGATATCATTTTGCCGAAACGGGCTCATCATAAGCGTGATAATTCGGAACGTACTATAACCCCCGAGACGCCCCATATGTGGGATATGACCTCTTCTCCAGACACAGATTCTATACAACCTCCCAAAACACCTACCTTACTCACCGATAACAGCGAGAAATCCGACGAAGAAGAAGATGAGGTTGTCACGCCTCCGACCATCCGGACTGGGCTTCGACATCGAGCTACCACGAGTAGCAACTCCCGACGACGTACACTGTCGCCATTGCCCCCTGCTGCAAACATATTTTCTCCACGGCGAAGAGCTAGACGGCTTCAAACGGCTCGTCACCTCCCTACTGCAATCATTCAGAAGACTTGTGAGATCCTTTTCAGCCCACCATCTCACTTGTTGAATGCAATGATAAGTATTGCCTCGAAAATTGCGGCTGGAGAATGGAGAGGCTTCCTTAATGGATACGGCGAAGCTGTGCATTGGGATTTCACGGAAGATGAGTATACAGGGGAAGGGTGGGCTGAAGATGACTATGGTATTAGTGTTCACTGTCCTCAGCCTAAGTCGAGAAAATCGAGTCAGGGTAGTGGGAGCTGGGAAGTCGACTGAGATAAATGTTTTGAATACGTTATCAAACTGTATTATACTGCGAAGATGCTTGATTAGCCCACTGTTTTTTGGGCGAGGGATATGGAGGCGTTGGTATTTGGTTTCTTTACGGACTTCTAAGGGAAAATGCGATATTCCAGAGCATATATTTTAGGATTTGGACCAGTTTAGTGTTCTGCTAAACACTTACCCAGTTCATAGTGTCAATTATGGACCTAGGTTATTCCATATTTTAAAAAGATGGTTTTGGTGATGTTCTATGATAAGGCCCTACGAATTCTTGTTTCATGCACAAAATTATTTTATGTAGATAAGTATGAACGAAGTATGTTCAAGCCGAGTTGTTGAATGTCCCAGTGGATTTTCGTACATGGCCATAAGCTAGGTATCTAAAGATTTAAGATCCTGAAGGCTATAAGTCAACTACTCCTGTTTTGGCATCATATATATTAGAGCTATGACGAGGCTGCCCATGATGTGGTTAGCCGGAAAGTTGGAAAAAGTGGTAGATGACATGAGTATATTAGGTAACGAGAGAGGAAATCCTTATAGCTTTCAAAGAGAGGTCGATCCGATGACTGTTTTCATCAAAGATCTCTCTGAAAAGGATGGATGACTGACCGAAGTAATGCACTGTAGCCTGATCGAATGATAGCTGCTCTGAGGTGTACAATTCAAATCTGGGTGTCTTCGAATGATGACTCGAGAAGCTCAGCAGTGGGTAGCCAGCTTCTTCTCACAAGAAATGATGCATTCAAAATTAACGTTCATTGTTCTCATTGCTCATAAACCTTACAAGTGTAGGGGCATTCAGCCTTCTATTTTCAGCCAGGAAACCCCCCCCTAGCCATCTTTTTGGCTCTTTGGTCTCTTCGGTTATGATTTGCCCTCGAACCCTTGTTTGCTTCTTTCCGGTGCCTGGCGGCTTCAGTGTCCTTGTCTCCGGTTGATCCTGCAACGTTTCCACCACGTCCACGCCCTCTTCCGCCATGAACCCCTCGACCTCGAAATCCACCCCTTCCACGATTATTCCCATCGACATCAGAGTCCTCTGTCCCTGAGCCAGCAGGACTGGCTCGCCATGACGTTGGCATTAACTCCGCTTGGGCTCCGGAAAACGTTGAGAACTTTGCTTCGAGCCGCTTCATCTGCCTCGGATCCCGCAACAACATCAGTCCCCATCCTTCAATCGCCTCGTCAGTCATACCGGTTGCCTCCTTCAGGGAGGCTCGAGGCTTTCCCCGCCGAGTTGCAGCATCACGATCCAAGATATTGGGTGTCGCTTTATACGCGCGGAATAATGTCTCATCGTTTGCATCCCGAATGTCAGTATTTGCCTCCTCTGGGTTGTTGCCAGGAGCAGCCGAGTCGACAGTCCCTCCAACATCCTCAACATCGTAAGTGTCGTCTCGCTCGTCATCATCAGAATCAAATGCTGCTAAAGCCGCGAGTATCGCGGCTTTGTTGGGCGCCGTGGACCGGTCTCGGAGGACATCATCCGCAGTCTGATCCGGATTTCGACGTCCAAAATGTAGTCTGGCTGTGTCAAAAGTCGATTGGTCAAATTCATCATCATCAAAAACATTATGACGTGTTGGCAGCTCTGAGGGTGTCGACCAGGGCACTAGGTCAGAGCCATAATCTCGTCCAGGCAAATCCCTAGAGCACGTTAAAATTCATTCAAAACATAGTTATGGGAAACGTACAATGATTCTGATCGATCAGAATTCACCAGATGGCTTGGCAAAGAGCCCTCCAGTAGATGTGATATTACTTCCTCTGCTTTATCATCATACTCGTCGAGCAGTTTTATCACAAATTCAGATCCAAGATCTGGAAATAGATCCTGAATTTGAGAGACCAGACTAACTCTATGGATATGGACAGTACTGTGTGGTTCTTCATCGTAAACTTCGTCAGACCTGACAACGCCTTTGCCTTTTATTACTTTTCGCCTGATTAGTCGAGCTGGTCTATCATTGCCCTCGGCTTTGCGGAACCCTTCAAGTTCTTTTAGGACCAACTTCGCCCTATTTGAAGTCGATCCTCCAGCCTCTATCCTCTGCTGCACTTGCTTGATGACAGGGGTCACTGTAACCAATTCGGCAACAAGCGAATCATTTACACTTGTGGGACCTGCTTTATGCAATTCTGCTGCCGCTTTCAAGGAGTAAAGCTGGTCCACGAGGGAAGAGAATTTGGGCTTCTGTCCTTCTGTAAGACCAATCACACAGAGATATGTGGTAGAAACGATGACTTTGCGTAAAGGCGGATTCATGAGCTTATAACAACTTATGAGAGAATCCAAAAAATCACTTCCGGCCATGAAGAACGAAGCCGCCTCATGGGAGGTATGCAAAAGATGATTTAGCCGTTTCAAACGTATTTCGACTGTTTTCAGATCACCCTTCAGGCCAGCTTCAAGGTCTTTGATCAGTGAGACCTTAATTCCGGCCAAATTCATCTCTAAGTGGGAGCTGTACTTTTCCCATATCATAGACAAGAGTTTGCTAGCGTGCTTCCTGCCATATACCTTGCTTAAGTCTGAGAGGAACTCCCAGTCAAGAAGAGATTCTGGAGGTTCAGCTTCCAGGAGCCTGCAGGAAAGAAGAAAGGAGTTCTTGCGAAGGGCTTTTATCCTCGGGGCATTGGTGTAAGAATTGTCGTCATGTGACAAGGCTATCTCAGCAACATAAGAGGTGAGGAAGAGTGGTAAAGAGTGGTCCTTTTTCGAAATTTGCACGAAATCCAAGGTGGAAAGTGAAAGGTGGGCCTCAGTGAGGAAGATCCACGCATCCAGACAGGTCGCCCATTCCTCGGGAAGCATATGAGATCTCCATACAGCCCGGGGGAAATGGGCCATGGGCGGAAGGGGCGCAGGCAGTGAAGTCATGATGGAAAAGGACGGGCAGATGTGTGGTTGGTTATCCGTTTGTATCTATCTAGGGCAGAAATGGAAATGGTATGAGGACGCTGTACAGGATGCGTCCTCGATCTCGATCGAATATTTGATTCAAGAAATAAAATCATGTTATGACAAATAACCTAAATACAGGTAAATACTGTGTATATTCATATATTCACGACTATTTTCACTTGGTGGGGACGACAAGGCTGACGATATACTAGACCCAAAGCATGATAGCGCATTTCGCTTCTCCTAGACTGCCAAGACTTCCTCGCACATTTTGAAAATCGCATCCCAACGTCTTTTCTTTCCCCCATCGACAACGCTCACTGACGATCGCCTTCATCACTTTGCCGCAACTGAATAGTTCGAGTCGTGAAGGACCACCCAATCAACCATGTCTTACCAGAAGCCTGAAAAGGATTTCGGCGGCGAGGGCCCAGTATGTCCCTATTCCATGTGGCCCGCGCAACACAATCATCATTGAGCGGAGGCTAATAGCAAAATTAACTGCAGAAAACACACAGGATTCGCATTACCTTGACTAGTAAGAAGGTCGAGTCACTCGAGAAGGTCTGCCAGGAGCTTATTGACCGCGCCAAATCCAAGGAACTCCGTGTCAAGGGCCCCGTCCGTCTCCCCACCCAAATCTTGAAGGTTACCACCCGGAAGACACCCTGCGGTGAAGGATCAAAGACCTGGGATACTTTCGAGATGCGAATTCACAAGCGATTGATTGAGTGAGTCATTATATAGTTGCTTTCCTCACAGTTACACATACTGATGATACCCTAGTCTCAGGGCACCCACCGAGGTCGTCAAGCAGATCATCATCAATATTGAGGCCGGTGTCGAGGTGGAGGTTACTATTGCTGCTTAGATACGGGGCAGATGGCTTTCGGGGGTTGGTAACAATGACTCGATTGCCTAAAAAGTATCTACGGAAGGTGATCAATAAATAAAGCCATCCTCAAAAACTTATTACTTGTATTACTATTCTCTATGTGATTCTGTGTAGAAGTTTCATACGTGACTGGCTCATATCATCGCTCCCTTCCCTCCTTCTTTGTTAGTCTGCATTATATATATATCCTCTTGTTGCCTCGAGCAGAATTCATAATCGAGCCAGACTGCAAAGCTAAGTCTAAGTTAAAGGTAAGAGGCCAAAACAAGCCGCAAAACGCGCTGTGCAAAAGAAGCCGCATCTAAAAGATTTCTCCGGAAGCATCAGAAGTATGACGAGAATGACTGATATTACCAATAGACTTCGCTGAAGGGCGAATTTATGGCGTGTGATGGCCGAAGTAGGTGGGAGCGGGAGCATCTAGGCATAAGTGTCAAAGATATTTAAGGGCTGGCAAGATCGTCTTGGATTTACAGCTTGCTGCAGGTACTGTAAAAACAAAAACAAGACAGAGTAGCGATAAGATTGATTTTTTGATTTTAAGTAATGGCTACATTGGTTAAAATGATCAAGTATATACCTGGATCCAAACTCTGATGATGTTTGGAGTTTTTGATAACTAGGGCTTGAAACAACACGGAGGCTAGTAGGATATTATGCGAGCGTAGGAAACTATTTAAATTACTAGAATTCAATGATGGGAGTCAGTTGTTTCAGCCTCATAGCTAATGTTTCATAAAAGCTCCAAGAAATCAGACTCCCCAGATGCCACCCAAACTGTTGTTACAAGACCGCTTTACCAGTACCCCCTTGAGATTAGACCCACTTGAATGCTGTAATTTTCATATTCTCCCCATCATCTTGCTTCTTGTGCGCCTTTTCCATGCTCAGTCGCTTATTGTAAGCCTCCTGCTGCTTGGCTACTAACGCCTGTGCGTCAAGCTCCCGCATCTCTTTCCATTTCTCTCCATGCATTTGCTTGTATAGCTCATCCGTCCCTGCTTCCATATTCTTGCACCAGTTCTGCAGATAGTTCATCTTTTGATCGAATGCCTGCTGCTTTTTGTCGTCGTCGTCTGTCTTCATACGTTTCAGTCGCGTACTAGCCTCAAGCTCCAACTCAGCGGCACGGTCTTTGCGCTGCTTCTGTATTTCCTCGGTCCGACGAGCTTTCTCTGCAAGGTAGCGCAAACTATGGCCTAGGTTCCTCGATTGTTCCGAAACAGGGTTGACGTCGAGAGGAGGTGCAGTGAAGAAAATAACCCTCCCGGCCTCATCTTGGTGAAACTGAGAGCGCGTATCCGGGGGTATAGATAAATTGGCCTGATCCGACAGGGTGTAAACTTCAACTGGGCGAGGTGGATTATAGGCATTCGTCTGCGATCCATGAGAAGCAGGAGCTGGAGCTGGGGCGCGCGGAGTATTGTTTTGATAGTGAGAATAGTTTCCAAGGGGGTTAGGAAGCTGCGTAGCGGGTGTTGTAGCTGCTGAGCCATAGTGACTGTAGCTGCTCTGGGGTTGGTATTGAGGTGTTTGTGGTAGTGCTGATTGTGTGGGTTGACCGTGGGTGCCATATGGATTTTGAGGAGGATGGGGGGAAGGCGAAGCAGCAGTAATCGGGCGCGACGACGCGAATTGTTGTCCATAACTAGAGGATCCAAGATTAAGATTGTTCATTGGCGAAGCAGCGGAGCCTGAATGCGTTCCCGACATGGTGATGTCGCCTTGCGAACCGTATCGAGGTCTTTCTGTAGTTACGGGTGGTGGTCGACGAACTGGCTCTGGAAGAGGTTGAGGTGGGGGTGATGGAGTTGGCTCAGGCGGAGGGGATTCCTAGAATTTTTGTAAGTGAATTTTCGCTAAGTATGTGCGCAAAGCTAAGAGACTCACATTCGATTCACGGGGTCGTCTGTGAACAGCTCCCACAATAGGCGGCGCATTAGCTACTCCCCATGTTGGCTTTGGCAATGGATCGTCCTCTTTAGCATCTTCTCTGAGTAGATGCTTGATGGGACTAGGAACTTTTTTCATCTTTCTGGGTACCTCGAACAAATCCATCTCATAATCTTTATCTCTAACCTCGTCTGGAACGCAGCTGGCCCAAGTTTTGATCTTATTCAACTTGCACCTATCTTCGTTGTAACGAGCCTCACAAACGTACACCTCTTTATCGGTTGGAAACCCTCTGGGGCGGCCTTTATTGTATCGGGTGAAGAACATGACGAAGCAACGATCAACTACTTCTTCAATCTTGTGGTCACGATACTGGCCTGTCTTGACAACTTCGTTCTCGTAGAAATGCTTCTCATAGCGATGGACTGTTTGCTCAGGCCGGTAGTACCAACAAGCGTTGATCCATTTCTGGCCCTCAGGGTCTTGCCAAGTACGATATATCTGAGCCACAATGGGCTTGGTAACGTCATTCGGATTGTTCAGATGAATCCAGTCACCAACTTTCCATAGCTCGCCATTGTAGAGAATTTCGGGGACTGGGAGGCGACCATCCTCGTCAGCATACTCGCCGTCAGGCTTTTTCTTTTCCTGCTCCGCAAGAATCCTAGCTTCCCTCTGTAGGTCCACCGCGTCTTTGTATACCTGACTGCCTTCCTCATTATATGCCTTTGCATTCTCGAACATGAGTTCAAGATCTTTCAAAGCCTGGTCTACAGAATGATACTTCTTTCTCTTCGCCTTCCTTTTGATCAAGTCCATGGCTATCGGCACCTTGATCTCATGGTAATAGTCAGGAATTGCAGATTTGTCGGGTAGCTTTTCAAAGTGGAATATCTTGAGATCACCGCCAGGATTTTTGAACTTTCTAAGCCCTTTTAGGACATTGTTTATACGGGCCTCCATTGGCGTATGTACTTTTGGTGGCCGGCCGCGTTTCTTCTGGGACTCTGGATCATCTTTTGACTCATCGATCTTACCGCCGTCACGTTTCCCTCCAGTAGCGGAGGCTCGTCGTCCCTTCTTTCTAGCTCTCCTTTTCGGACCATCGTCATCTGAATCATCCTCATCTTCCTCCTCCTCTTCCTCATCTTCATCTTCTTCCACCTCTTCGTCTTCAGGGGCCGGGAGGGGTGAGTCCTCGATATCTGGAATCTCTCCGAGATCCGGAAACTCTGACTCTTCAGCAGTGATGACCATCTGATCAACCAACTTTTGTAGCTCAGCCTTAACAAGTTCTCTCAGGGCAATTGCGTCACCATAGACAGGGGCCGAAGGTCGATTATAGACCTGCGCATTGTGCGACATCAGGGCAAAGTCTCGAACAAACTCTTTGAAGCTCTTGTACTGTTTCTTTAATATCTTGCCCTACATCTCGGTTAAGGAATGAAAGTTGTAAGTTTGGGATTTGTATACTCTGACTGTGCTAAATGCAACTGGTTCTTTGATGATGTCGAAGTAGTCGGGTAGCACTCTCTTGTTCACAATTCGCTGAAATGCGTTTGAAATATCAACACCACTTTCAAGTTGTCAGCATACGGCGAAGGAGTCGGGGAAGATACTCTGTGAACATACTCAGCATCCCGATAATCTGTCAGTCGTTTCTCCATTGCGTCCATGAGCTCCAGCGTCTCCTTACTAACAGATGCGGGATTCGTCGCAGTTGGAATCACAGTGGGCTTCTCCTCGTCAAGTTCTGCCTTGACATCTGCTTGTGCAGACAGGTCTGGACTCTGTGAAGCCATCGTGATGATTGTGGGCACGTCTAATTGACAGCAGCAAGCTGATGGAGAAAGTCTACGCGACAAGGCTGATGGGACAAAAGCAATCGCACCTGGTTTGTGCCTATGTATTTGCTTATGCCTGAGGCTGTGAGTACTGCAAGGGTAGTGTAGCCTTATTTATTGATGCCTGAGACACAAAGTATTGCGAGCCAACCTGCTTGGACTTGCCAGCCTGCTCTCCACAGGAGAAATACTAGCCAATGGGCACTTGATTTATTTATACATTGATAATTGATTATTGTTAGTGTTTAAAAACGCTGATTTTGATTGGGCTTTTCTTTTCATATATTTTATATATTATTATTGTCACATATCTGGACTCGCCAGGAACCCTGAGGCCTGAAACGGTCCGCTCCGCTTCGCAAACCTATGTGGCAGAACCTCTCTTTTCCCCTTAAAGGGGTCTGTTATATAAAGTAAGCTAGCTTGCTAAGCAGACTATCTATCTATCTATACATTAATAGCTATTGGTAAGGCTAACATCATTACAAATTCAAATAAGTTATACATAAAGAAAATTTGCTAATTGACCACTAAAAAGATTCCATTTTCAAATTAACATACTACTTTTTTAACCTAGTTTCAAAATAAGCAAATAAATATTTGAAAAAGAAATTCTATAGCTGGAACCTTGTCCACGCCCCCATCCCAATTTCTTTGTTCAAACTGAATGCTGATTTGTGATTGGCTGAAACCAAATTTTCTGTGCCTCCTGGATCTTCAAATTTATTAAAAGTTCTGCTCTATTTTGCGTAGTAGTGTTAAGTTGACTCTCCTTGTCTCGTGACCTCTCTCGTGATCTACCTTTACATAAATAACTAGTGAACAATAATTTTGTGTCCAGCAATTTAGCCACTAATTTATTCGCTATTGATAATTTTCAGATGAAATTACTAGAAACTTTCTTCTTCTTCCTGTTAGATTAGGTCGCTTTCATAGTTTGTCTCACGTTGCCAATTTTTTCCCTCCCAACTTTTTCGCATACATACATATTCAAAGCTTACACGTCGTCTTCAGCAAGACAGAAGTGGACAGCCATCACATCACATCACAGAGCAAGTGGCGATGCGTATCCGGTTGAGGGGTCCAGCAGGGGCGTCGGCCATTAGTCTCCCAGACAATGCGACCGTTGCTGATCTGATATCACTTATCTGTGAGAAGACTGGCATTGCGAACTTCGATATCAAATATGGCTATCCCCCCAAGCCGTTACATCTCAGCCGAGATGAGCCATCTCTGGTCTTATCAGAGTTGCATGTGAAGTTGGATGGGGAGCAGCTCACCATCAGTCAGAAGCATGAGCCGCTTACAGCCAATGAGGAGACCAGAGAAGGTGGCCGCCAGCAGCAGGTTGATTCAAGTGATTCGTCCACATCACTGAGGACAAACCACTTTTCTTTTTGCTGGCTCTAGACCGACTCATTTCAAATCGGAACAGACTGGTTCATCCGGTCCTGTATCGTTGAAGAGAAAATCCATAGAAAGCGATGTTCCTGAGCTGCCTCTACCAGAGCGAGGTGCTACCCTTGGTACGTAAATCCCAGTACCTATGAAATCAAAGCTTACTAACATCACTCAGTGCTCCGTATCATGCCAGATGATAATTCGTGCCTTTTCAGAGCTTTTGGTGCCGCTGTACTTCCAATAGACGACAAGAATATGCGTGAGCTTCGTTCCCTTGTAGCAAGCTCCATACAAGCCGAGCCCAATATCTATACAAAAGTTGTCCTTGAACAAGACCCTGATGACTATTGCCGATGGATCACGACTGATAACGCCTGGGGCGGGGCGATTGAAATGGGGATTCTCTCCAAACACTTTGACGTAGAAATATGCAGTGTTGATGTTCAGGTAAAGAAAGTTGTCAGACCTCCTCAGGAATACTGCTAACTATCATAGTCTCTAAGAGTTGATAAATTCAATGAGGGTGCGCCAAACCGCTGCATTCTCGTTTATTCTGGAATTCATTATGATACCATTGTCCAAAGCCCATCTGAGCCCCCTCACTTGAAAGCAGATAGTCCTCCGGAACTTGATAGGCGGGTATGGGATTCAGCTGATGATGAGATTGTGCTCAAGGCAGTAGAGTTGTGTCGCAAATTGCAGGAAAAGCATTATTGGACAGACACAGGTAAAATGGCTATCAAGTGTAATGTTTGCGGTAAAATTGTCTATGGTGAGGGGCAGGCAGCACAACACGCCCAGCAAACAAATCATTACGATATGGCAGAAGTCAAATAGTGATTTTGTTATCCTCAAATTTACCGGTGCAAAATGATCCAATCTTTTCAAGTTTTCCAGGCAGATATAATCACACAGGTTGAATTTCTCCTCTAAAGCACCTGTGGCGGTGAGACAAGTGTTCTACAAGGAGCATGTAAAAGTTATGTACATGAGGTCGCCGAAATTGACAGGAAAAACAAACAGATATACTCTTCTCAATGTGTCAAAAACCTGGAAGTCGTTTCCATAAAATGTATCCTATCAACCACGAATCATAGTTTAGTATCAGTGACGCGACCAGTCGTCTCAGGGAACCCATATGCCGCACCATAGTTACGTTGATATTGACAGATGTAGGAAAAACAAGAGATACCTGCAGAAAGAGTGTCGAAAATGCCAACTCCTTAAAAGTATCCTCGTCAACATTTTGTATAATCAACAACCCCCTGGATGGAATTTAACATACGTCGTAGCACTCTAATAATGAATGACCTTAACCCGAAGGCGCATCACCGAGGAAGCCCCAATATTTTTCAGCATTGAACTGAGCTGGGGTGCTGCTCTTCCATAGGTCATTGAATGTGCTGAAGAGAATGACGGCAGTAGAGGTGGAGGAATTAAAGGCACTCTTGATTGAGCTAAGGGAAGACGCTTGATTTTCCGGCGAAGGGACAGCAACGCCATTCGTTTCACCTTGCCACGGCCACTGGAGAGAAGGCGAGTTAGCAATTTCTTCTCTGGCATGTCTCCAGGATTGCTCCTACGACATGCTGGATTAGGAAATTCGTCATTTCCAGAGATGGGACCGGGGAGGGAATCCTTACGCCTGTCTCTGTAATGACAACCTCTTGGTTTTTGTTGGCTAATGCCGCACGAAGTGTAGAGATTTGAGTAGTGACAAACTTGCCAGAATCAGCAGCAACTGTATGGCCATCATAGCTATAACAGAAAGTTAGCTATCCATTTCTTATATATGTTGGGATTGGAGTAAAAGGAGGCAAATAATAAACGATTACTGCCTCAAGATTTTTAAAAGTACTGTAAATCTGAGATAGTTGTCTAATATTTTAGGGACTTACAAAGGATGACAATTTACGGCACAGTAATCGGAGCTATCGCAGAGGGAAGGGTTTGCACGAGCAGCAACAAGGGTGTCAACAGTAACAACCTTTCCAGTATACCCAGCCTTCTTGAGAAGCTGACGAGTAGTCGATATGGCAGCTACCACAGCAGAAGCAGTAGCGGCTCCTGTGTCCACAAGTTCGTTGCCAACCGATATGGTATCAAAGTGGCTCCAGTCGCCATTTGCAGCTGAGACAATAGTGGCCACCTCCTCGTCAAGAGTGTTTAAGTCGTAAATACCAGCGAACAACTTCAAACCATAACGTTTGGCTGCAGATAAAACAGTAGCAACTTGATTACAGTCAGTACCATAGGTTCGAACAACAGAGTAGCCCCCCTCGATGACCTCCAAATCTATGTTGACCTGTTCTTGTGTCTTACAATTCCCGTCCGTGAGGTAGGGGGAATAGGCAAAGCCAAAGGCACTATCCTCGGGGGTAGAAGGTAATGAGCCCGTGCTCGTCTGAACAGGAGGAGCCATGGATGTAGTTGGCGTTGTAGGATCGACGTTATTCAAGCTGGAGGAGACTTGGGCTTGATCTGAAAGTGGTAGAGCCACTGTGTAAGCAGCAGGGCTAGAGGTACTCGCTACATGTTGAGGTTGAGTGGCTTCAACTGCAGAATCAGGAGCTCCGGTGGGGATGGCTGTTGATTGAGCTCCGACAGGAATTGTAGGTGCCCCGATCCCATCCGGTAGAGGTGTGGATGGAGGGGATACATCCAAGGTGGAGTGCGGATGCTCAAATATGCCCTCGGTCACAGTTGAGAAGGGTTTGCCAAACTGATCGACAAAGACGATTACTTCTGGGACTTCGGTGGCTTGTGCGTAGACGGTTTCGATGACTGTGACAATAACGTCCTTCTTCTCGTGCTTATTCCGATGAGTGTGACGGGCTATATTGCATGAGGAGATGTTTTCAACAAGGTACGATGGAAATTTACCTTGAAATGGCTGGGCAGCGGTAAAGTGGAATAAAGCTGCCAGAGTGGCCACAAAAATAATAACCTTCATGTTTGCCAGGTATTTAGATGTAGTATCTGCTCGGACTGTCTGTGAGCTGCGTGATTGCTGTTGCGCAGAGAATGAAGATGCAAAGGAACAAGGTCCACGTTAGATTGAGACAGGATAGATGCTTGTCTATCCCAATTTCTTGGATTGAGTTTTTGACAGCAACATAAATATCCATACAAGAACAAACAAGATGGTGGATGACGTACCTGTTTCGTCTTTTCGTTTTGTTGGTCGCTATGTGGGGAATTGGACGAAGAATGAAGACGGGCTTGAGGCTGCACAGGAATGTGGAGAGGGGGCAACAGATGCCGTTGCAATTGCAGTCACGGATCACGTCAATATCTGAAAGAGTGAATGTTTTGTTCTGGTGGAGTGAGTGAAATGAGTGAAATGAGGTTGAAATTGGGTGGGAAGTGTGAGGTAGGAGAAAGGAAGGAGACAGGGAAATATGGAATCGACCAAACAAGCCCAGTGCACCTGCAGAGTTGCCAACCAAGAAGTAGCCGTCCCCCTCCCCACCAGTTAATTACATTAGGTACAGGTATACATAGCAACATACTGTTACTCCTGCGCCCATTGCATGCATCTCATTTTCCATTGATATATTACTTATCAACAAGTGCTCAATGACCCAAGAGGGAAATGATGTGGGATTCGGGGAATACAATAAGGTACATGTATTGTACAATACAGTCCCTACAGTGACCTAGCATCAGCAGGACTACGGCTTCTTCATCTGACACCTTGTCTAAATGATATCAGAAGGTGCTCCGGTGGCACAACATACAACTTGATATATCTATTACATGTGCTTCTGATCTCCGCTTCGTATAACTTGAACCTTGGACGTGGAAGGATACAAGGTAATGAACAACATGCTACAATTACAAATTAAAGCCATCCGCTGGCCAGGCCCCCAGTAACGCCGAAGATGCTGGGCACCGCTCGATACTTTCATAGACTCCTTTCCTCTCCCCAGATTTCCAAAGTGTACCGCCATCTACCTACGGAGCAACAGGCAGGGCTAACTTACTATTCGTTTTCCGCGTTAAGACCTTAGTGATGGCATGCCTGATTGTAATTCCTGCCTTTTCAATCTCCTTCTTTGACAACCCGGTTGTAATGCAGACTTTAAGAGCAGGTTTCAATTTCCACCCCTCATCTTTGCCGCTCGTACTCGGTGCTACCGGCATGCTTTTAAGACGAGTGATCAATATGCCATTTGCAAGAGCCTATATACTTCGTTAGATCGGCTTGATATCGCGACTAGGAAATGGACAAACCTCATCCACACATTCTTGTAAGACTCGCTCCTGTTCTTCGATACTAAGCCTTCTGGAATTGACAATGTCAGGTTTTAGAACGAGTAGCATAACTGGATTTTCAGGAGAGCTTGTGCAATGAACCCAGTCACTACGGGGATCAAGCTGCGCTCGCATGGCCTTGATATTCTCCCTACACTGCACCAAAATCTCCGAGTTCGTCTGAAGCATATTAAGGGTTTCGCTTGCCGTGGTAGCAAGCATTGCTGGGAGAGCGGCAGAGAAAGTGTAGGACGCAGCCGAAATTCTTTGATGCTCAACAACATCACTTGAGCCTGCACAAAACCCGCCCCCAGCGCAGAGAGGGCCTGCCAAAGACCCAATAAGCATATCAACCTGCGAAGCATCCACATTTTGAGCCTCTGTCAGTCCTCGACCTGTCCTCCCAAGAACGCCAAAAGACCAAGTCTCGTCGAGCATGAGGCGGAATTTATATCGAAGTTTGAGTTCAATCTGAAAATCTAATCAGAGACTGTCTGGTAGTAAGGGTACGTTTAGCTTACTAGTTTTGGTAGGTCGACACAATCTCCAACCGTTTCAGATAGACCTTCTGTTACAATGAATCTTCTGGTTAATGGCTTCTTTGCCTGCTCTTTAACGACCTTTTGCAGAACTCGCTCCAGATCTTCCATATCATTATGTTCGTAATAGCGAATTGTACTTCGGCAAATTTGCAAACCCTTTCTGATGGCATAATTGACAGCACGATCGGCGACGATAATATCCCCTCTCTTGCAAAAGGCGGGAATGACACTAGAAATTGTAGAGAAAGCTTGCGCATAGACAATACATCCTTCGGTTCCAAGGCAAGAAGCAATATCGGCTTCTGTTTTCATGTGAACATCTTGAGTGCCATAAAACTGAGGAGGCCCACAGGGACCAACTCCGTATGTTCGTAGAGTCTGGATCGCTTTCTCTTTGACCTGATCGTTGCTGACAAAGTTGTAGAAGTTGTACGACGCCAGATTCGTCACAGTTCGGCCGTTGGACAGCTTAGATTTAGGACCGGTAGGTCTAGACATGGTCAGTTCATGCGAAGAATCGATGGCAATCTCAAACTCACCCCACAATCACTGGTAGTCTCTCGTTCTCGGCTTCCTCGAAGGGCGTTTGATTAGGAACCAAGGGTTCTGGGGTCCATTCGTCCACAAGGTCGTCAATCTCCTATGCCCTAGGTCAGTCATAAAACCAGAGCGGCTTCGACGAGTCGTATACTTCTTCTGACAAAGTCACAAAATTTCCGGTGTGTGTGGAATATGATGGCGCAAGGAGGTATCGAACGAAAAAAATGACCAAGATGAGCTCGATAGCGGAACGAACTGGATCGTCTTGATAACTCGACTGGATATAACGAATGAGCATGGCAGAGCCCGGAACTTTCTGGAAGGTGTTCGTTATCTCCCTAATGGACTCGAGCACGAACTTCTGAGCCTCCTGAAGCTCCATATTGGTATTCCAGATAGGTAGGTATAGCTTTTGCGGACAGCAAATTCGGGCGTCTCCTTTTCAATTTCAATCGCGTTACGTCCGGGTCGCGGAAAGACGGGGCTCGTTAGAGAACCGCACGTGACCATATGCAGGTACATGCTTCCTTCTACCTAAAGGATCCTAAGCCGACCTACCATTGTCTCACTCAGAGCCCGAATAGTGGCAATGGCGAATGGCAGTGGCAAGTTAAGATTGATCTCTCGAAGGGATAGGTTATATGTTTGCCGCACCGATTTCTCTTGATGCGAGGAACATTCCATTAGTTCTTTACTCCAGATGCATCTGCTGAAGTTCACGGGAATCATCTTCACAGCCCTGCTTCAGAAGGCCATGCCTTATTTTAATTATGCAGTAATGTTTTATTATTATTATTATGACGTGCTGCATCACGTAATTCAGCAGGTATCCTATAGGGATTCGCAAACTAATATGAGTGTCGTTACAAGAACAGCTGAGGAGAGAAAAGGAAACGAGATGTCTAAGCCGTGTGTACCATGCAAACACCAGGACAGAAATGGAAAAACACGCCGTCATGGACGATGACAACCCATCCACACCCAAAATTCATTGTATTGTACCGCTCCCGCACTCATCTATTTTACAGCTACACAGCCATTTATACATATAGCTCAATTTAGAATAACCGGATCTTGGCAGTGGCCCCGGCCGATGCAGAGGCTGTAGCACCGTTACTGACTGCGCCAGTGCCGGTCTGATTCCTACCCCGTGTATCGTTGTTGTTCTGCCCGGTTGGCTGTATCAATTGCGAGAAAGTGCTACCAAGTGAGGATGTCAAAGATGCTAGATCTAAACTCTTGCCACCTACGATAGGACCAACAAGTAAAGCAACGAAGACAATTAGCATCACGAAGTATAAGACAGCGTATCGCCAGACACGCCTCTTTCTGAGTTTCGATTGCTTCATTGAGTATATTGGGGGTCGGATTTGTCGACTAGAATCAGTGAGTATTTAGCCTAAGAGAGGAGTGACGTGTTGTAAACATACCTAGGACGGAGCCAGAATAGCATTATTGAATGTACTTTGTCGACTTGTGGGATAACGATGACAGGAAGCATGAGGAAAAGGAGCATGTGACCGAGCACGAAGTCTCCAGCGAACATGCCGAGCTCGGTGATCTTGCAGAGAAATTCACGAGCTGGCTGAGAGACAGAATGCCATCCCATGGAGTACCATTTACCAGTCCAGAAGGCAATATTTGAAGTATCGTTCTTGAATTCTCTTGTCAAAGCCAAAGCAATGATGAGCTTGTAGACCAATCTTTGTATGGCAGTGGCTGCGATCATTCCAAGTAGGGCTTTCGCGAATACCAGGCCTTCCAAGAAGAACATTACCTCGAAAACAACGATGGTCATGATAACAGCGATGGCGTGGGCAATGGCTGCGAGGACAGAACCAAACTTCTTGCAGCACATGCTTAGGACTGGACCCATGCAGCACGCCATACCGAAAAACATTCCACAGACACCAGCATTGACGGCAATAGGCGCAAAGGCGACAATAGCGACACGGAGAAGGGCGGCTGTCGCCTTCGGGTCGCTACCATCAGGATTTGTAATTACGCCAACTTGCGAGTTGATGAAAAGATATGGTATCAAGGTAACGAGGACAACAATCAATGGGCTTATAATTTCAGAGAAGAGAACATTGGCGAAAGAAGCACGTGGGACATCGCCAGACATCTTCGATGATGGATCTCCGAGGGCCTTCCGTTTGTAACCTGTTATTCTCGTACGAGATAATCGGCAATAGGCAATCCAAGACGAAGCGTGGGTTCGCGAATTACCACGAGATAACCAGCGAAGGAAGTCACGGTAATCAATGAAGAAGTCATTCCAGGCAAACTGATGGGGGTTGTAGATGAACGGTGATACACACAGCGCAAGAAGCGTAATCCAAAAGTAGATTAGAGTTGGTTGCCAGACTGTGAGCGTCGCGAAAAGAAGCATCATCAGCGAACGAGCACCGAGGTAGATCGAAGGACCGGCAAATCGAGAATACAAAATGCCGAATGGTATACGGGAGGTGGCGAAACCTCTCCCAGTACCGATATATCTAGCGCCTCCGAACGAAAGATCCTGCTGTACTGAATTGGCATATATCTGACAAACAAAGACTTCGAAGAAGGGTGAGAGGGAGCTAAACTGCTTTCCAAGGCGAGTGGCAGCACGCCAAAATCCCCGCTCAGTCAACTCCTGAACCACCAAGGGTATAAAGGAGATGAAGAAGACGATGAAGATAGAAAGAACAAATCGGTAAACCCAGTCGTTAATGGGAGTAACGTTGGCACAGCCAGTTGGGAATAGAGGATCCGTGATGGGAACGTGTTTGTTGTAATGGCATAGGATCGTCTGGTTCCTCAAAGCCCCCAGATTGATCAGACAGATCATGAACATCTGCACTGAAATCATAATGAACATGTTGTTCAAATGGAATCCAGGATGAGCGTAGTAGAAGGAGAGGAATCGATCGAGAGGTAATTGGGTGCCAAGGTAGTAGTATTCTCGTGAGAGCATCTGTTCCCCCATACCTGTTCCGATCTTGGTGGTGAAGTTCAAGATAGATCCGAAACCAAGATCACGACCTTTGCCACATTGATAGTATTCGCAATGCTTGATCCGTCCGCCTCGAAGAAGAGCAGTCATACCAGCGTAAATATCTTCGTTCAAATGGAGACCCTTTTGAGCTTTGGAAACACCGCCTCTAGTAGTCATGAAGATCCCGTTCAAGAAATCCGGATGGCCATAATGTAACTTGCCGCCAATGGATGCCAGAGTACGAGCAAAGAGAGTACCGAATGTTTGTTCTTTTCCAGCAGCCACGTCACCAAGGATACCGATATTCTCCGAGAAAATGTATTCGCGAGCTCCAAGGATGGCAACGGGGTTGGTTCTAGGAGTTTCCACACCAGGAGTGTATGGGGAGACGTTATCGGTAGTCATTTCCTCGAATTCGGCAAGAACACTTCGGATCTTGAGGCACTCTTCGAGGTAGTTGTCTTGGTTAGCGTCGATGAGCTGGATATATTCACCACGATAGAATATGATGGAGTGATTCTGGTTATCAGATTTTCCATCGCCTAGAATAGGGTTACCAGATAGTTGAATGCGGAATTTAGGACGACGCATGCCGTTCTCCATAATTTCGGAGTGACCATCAATCAAAGCGGAGTAGAGACGAGGTTCCTCTCCTTCGACAAGGGGAGCTTCCTCATCTAGATATGCAATCTGGAGATCCGGGTATGCACGAAGCAAGAACTCGGTATTCTCCATCTCTTCCTTTTGAAATTTAGCATAGCGTTGCATAGAGACAACCAGCTTGAACTTGCGTCGAGCCATGCGCTCAAGCTCACGTTCAAGCTTATCGGAATTCCCACCGAACATTTGAACAACTTCAGGATTCTCAACACGATATAATAATTTGATTGCCCTACTGTAGTTCATGAAACCAGAGATTGTGCGATAGAGTGTCTGAGACCGGAGAGAGGCCCAGATTCGAGTACGCAGTGTGTATTCAGGTGCAGCCGATTTGAAGCCAATGCAGTAGAATGGAAGGTCATCGATCTTAGTCTTAGCGGTGTCTTTCTCAGTCTTTTCGTAATCACCGTTGAATTGAGAAGTTTCATCAGCAAGAATTTTCGTATCCTTGACGAAGCAGTCCCACTCGTGAGGGTGCAATTGCTTCAGGTATTCGAGGAGAGTCACGCGAGAATAGGGGTCGTCTTCACGGATGATTTCTCGCAATGACAGGAGGATCTTTTCGCTATAATGAGGGATTAAAACGGTGAAGGTTGGCATGTTGTCGACAGGAAGGGGCTCCGGTATTGGGGTCGAGAGTGATTGGGCAAAGAAAGAGATACGACGTTCAGCCTCGCTCTGACTAGGGAAGAATTCGGTCTTGAACGAGTGGTCCTCTTGTGACACGAAGAAGGTTGGGGCACGAAGGGTTCTCTTTCCTTCCTGTTCTGAAGGCACTTGATGATACAGCAGCTTCTGAACGTGGTCTATGGCAAGTAGATGCTCACGGTACATAGAGATGACGATAGCATTCCATATCTGAGAAATCAGGACCTTTGGCTTGTACTTGATCTCCATGTCGGTAGTCGCAAGAACCTTAGAATAGATACGTTTTGGGAGACGTGAAAAGATATTTCTCCACGGCGTCCAGATTGAAACTCCAAGGTAAAAGGATCGAGCCACGGAATAGATCGTATTCATGATGATATACCACAAGAAGGTGTCGAGAAAGAAAAGACACAGATCAGTGAAGATCATGAGGCCCAGCAGGATCTTTGGCTGGTACGGACAAAGATACTTTTTCAGGATACTATCCCCAGCACAACGCGTGATGACCATAGTATCAAGATACCGGATCGGATCACGGAGAGATAGTGTCAAGAAAACGTAAGATTCTGATAGCTTTGCAACAAAGACGCAGAGCCAAAGCCCGTAGGACATCCACATATCGTTACCATGAAGACGTGGATAGCTGGCGGTGAAAGTTTGACTGGCAACATATCGCCTCGAATTCTTCGTCAGATAGCTGCCGAACAGCCCACCAAGAGGCATAACGGCGAAGAAAAAGAAGGTCGCAATTGCAATGAAGAATTGCACGATCCCAAGAACCAGGGAGAGCTTTGTCTTCTGCTTGTCAGGGAAGGCAAATATGTACACACTTGGGGCCGTGTTGAGAGCGAAGATACCAATTAAGAACAAGAGCCTCTTCGTCAAGTGCTGAGCGCCAGCCCATTTACGAGGCACATAGCTCCATTCCGCCAAGGTGGCGAAGATCATGATCAACGAAACAATAGATCCACCAAGTGCTACAGAGGACCATTGTGCAGAACCGGCGGGCTGCTGATTTCTTTGTTGCTCGTAACCCTTCACAATGAAAGTTGGGGAGTTGTGGGCGGTATAAAACCAGAAAGCTCCGATATGAATGACCCAAATTCGATTGAAATTAACCAACATATGAAACCAGGATCGAGTCTCTTTGTAGGTCTTAAAGAAGACTTTCTTCCAGTTGACTTCTTTTAATTTCAAAAACCGCTCCGCGGGGGGGAAATCAACCAATCGAGTTTTATCTTCCATGACAATTCGTTCGATTCCCTCCGGGTACCAGAAGAGTTGATTACAATCATCATAACCAATGATTTTGTTATGGTCCCTCTCACGGCGGACATACTTTCCATCTTGAATCTCATAACCCTGATCACGGCAATACTGGTAAAGCGGTGTGATGACATTATTCAGATAGGTGAATTCATCAACCGGTTCGACCAAGTTTTGACAAGCTGGCGAGTTCAGGTAGTCATCCGCACACTTGAAGATGAAGCAAAGGCATTCAGGCATAAATCGCACCTGGTTGGCTTCACCCCAACAAAGAAGATAGAGTGCGACTTGACGCACCCTGTCGTGTTGGGACATACGGTTCATACGAGTCTTCCACCGATACTCGGCGGCCTCTAGACTGTTATCTCCTTCCAATTGCTCGAGGGTTTGTGCTTCGTTCTGAGGATCGGCTTGAGCCGCCTTCTTGGCTGCCCGACGAGCCTTACGAGTTCGGCGATTGGCCTTACCAAGATTCATGTTGGCAAATCCAACAGCATCATCCAGGTCAAGGTGGGCAGCGAAGTACCATTTTCGGTAGTTGGCATTCTCACCTCCAATGTAATCGGCGTGAAGGGAGAGGAGAGCCTGGTTAGGTGTCATACGAGAAGCTCTCGAGTCAAGTAGAGTCATCAAATGATCATACATGTTACGCATGCTGTCGCGTTGGAATCCAAATTTGGCCGTCAAATCGAGAAAAATATCCTCGACTTCTTCCTTCGACAGAGGGATCTGAGCGTCTGAAGTCCACGCTGGGTATGGTTCTCTAGATCGCTGTCCTGCCGGTAAAACATTGTTGTAGTCCATCCCGTAATTCGGCGTTGAGGCGCCCGATGATCTGTTGCCACCATACGAGATCTGAGAGGAGGGAGGTCGATAGCCACGGCCGCCACCCTGGCCTTCATTGTAGCTGTTGTAGCGTTCATCACCACGGCCGTAGTAGTCCATATCAGTTGCACGAGCCATATCAGACCTCATGGTGAAATCGCTGAAGGTCTCCGAGTCTTCTTCCGAGTCGCCACGACGCTTCGGCTGTCCCTGAGGACCGGCGGCATGTGCTCCTTGGTCATAATACTGGTCATTGTAGTATTCATCCTGATATTGTCCTCCATGCTCCTGGCCCTCATAGTAACCACCCTCATGTTGGTAAGGATTGCTTGCATCGGCATTGTAATACCCCCTGTTGTGTTCGTCAGTCGTATCCTACGTCGTAATTGACGATCGACTTACGCTTCATCATAGTATCCATCACCGCCTTGCTGATGGCCGTGAGCTTGATCAGCATAGCCAGCGTGATTGTTGTCATAGTAGGGTTGTGCGTGCTCGTCTTGATAGTACGAGTCGGTATTGCCCTGTTGATGATGGCCGTAGCCATCATCGTATTGGCCCTGTTGAGGGTGTCCCGACATGATTGCGTTCAAATATGGCCCGCTATAGATTGCATGTCAGTAAAGGTTCGTCCGAATAGGGTTCATGGCCGATGAACAGGCCGGTCAGAAATTCGCAGGCCGACACCTCGACGAGTATTGGAGCGACTCACAATTAAAGGCACATTTGAAGAATGCTGAAAGGTCGCTGTGTCGATAAATGGAAACTGAGAACAGGCTCCTTGTAAAGCTGTTGGAGGTGGTGTGTCAATCCTCGGGGATTGATGTTGGTCGTAACGAAAGTGGTCCTGAGGGATCTCGATATTCCCAAGATGCAGGCTTGGGGCTATGAACGAACAGTGAATACCTTCCCCAACGAACGCAGAAGGTTTGCGGTGGTGCGAGTGACCGAAGTCAATTTCGGCGGGTTCTGGCAATTGTGGTGGTTGCCGGGGCAAGCTCCTGGTTTTTCCTTGATTTGGGGGCAATAAATAGGAGAACGTGGTCACGTCAAAAGCCGAAAACTAGACGGGCGGAACGAATGTGTAAAGCTTGTCGCCAGACGGCAAGAAAACAAGCACGCAAGAAGACCAGCAACGCGAGGGCAATCGATGCCCTACTGCTGCTGCGGGTTCGATTGTGTAGAAGGAGGTGTTCGTGTTGAAATGGAGATGGGAGGAGAGGGAGGGAAGAAGGGAAAGGATGGGGATGGGAAATACGTAGTACGGGGGGCGCTTTTCCTCGATGAGGCGACGGCTACCCTTTGCAGCCTAGCTCGGCCTGGGAATGCGAATGAAGGGGAGCGTGGCGCAATCACCATCAGAAGTCAACTGTTCAGGGGGCAGAGGTGTACCTGACTACTCTGCATCCGGTCCTTCTGATGCTTTCCTGCTCTGTGTTCACGCGTTTCTGACTGGACACCGCAACGGCACCTCGTCTCCACGCCCGTATGCTGGAGAGGCGGTCCCGTCTGCATTCGCGCTGCTCGCGGCTCTGACCGTGGTCCTCTGTCCCTACGGTGGCGGGAGTTGTCCTGGTTTGTCTCATTATGCAAACTGCCAGCACGGCTACCTCTGAGCGACACGGCTCACGGTTCAGGGGCGAGCCCTGGCACGACATGGTCGTTGCCCTGAATTGTGGCCAATCTGCGCTGTCGTCGTCATTCCACCCACCTCCCGTTGCTCTTTATAAGCTATGATACACGGTGGAAGTCTACTGCTAGGATCCATTCGGACGATGGAAGGACTGGACGTATACAGGCCGCGGACCAGAGGGGGTGCCAGCCGGTATCGATAATCACAAATCTCCGAAGGGATCCCTGAACACCATCTTTCCAACTTCTGCGCAGGAAAACGGGCTCAGCCCATTATTCGGATTTATAAGTAATTGTTACGCTATCATTATTATTACCCGCCCGGTGCTTGTTTCAACTTCGCGTGAAGGCAGAATGCATCTACGGATTCTGCAACAGTTCGAGTCTTGCCAGGCGAAGCTTACACATTCATTACAGCCCCAGTGTGCATTTGATTGGCTGGTGCGACGGACTGACGACGGTGGTTGAGACTTGAGAGCTTCCCTCGTATGGTCTCCCCCTATGTTGCATAACTGGATGTCATTCGTTGGTTGTGCGGGACTCAACTGAGGAGCGAGTCTCCGATGTCAGCATGCATAGGAGAGGTCTGCTATATCCTGTTTCCTCTAGAAGAAAGAGGGGTACATGATGTTGAAGGCAATGACTATTTATGTACTGTCCTATTATCCTGACAGTATTGTTGGCTACCGGTAGTTATCGCGACAGCGACAGGCAAATTGATCGGCGGGCTGAGTTCGCTGATCTAGGGGCTTGCCATGAGGTAGCGTACGGAGGTCGGTATCGGTATCTCCAAAGCATCCCAAAATAGATATTTATACGATACTAGCTCTCTACCTCAAGAGTTCCAGGGGAGTACAAGACGTTATACAGTACTGGTGATAGCAGAGCAGCATACAGTACCCATGGAAGAGTAAGGTTCAAGAGAGCTCGAGGAGCTAGTCATTTCATAACAATAGTGGGAGTCACAGTAACCATAGTTTAGCGGAAGAATAGGAGATGAGGTGAGGATAAGAATTAAGAAAAAGGGGTAAACAAGATGACCTAAGCTATGCACAAGTTATGCACAAGCTTTACACAAGCTATGCACGCATCGTCCCTGTAGAGATACAAGTTGAGAAGTGCTCTGTTTGGAGGCCATACCATTGGATGCACCGTGAGCAGTAATTGGTCCAGTGGTAACAAGCCTGTGCCGTTGAAAAGATGTTTCAATTTTCAATCGGCCTCGTACAGTGTGCTGGACATTAACTCCCCATTCCTCCTCCCTCTACCTGGCTCGCGTGTCATAATAGTATGCCAAGCGGCCAATGTCATGCCAAGCATTCTACTTTCTTCAAAGGACGGTCTCCCTTTTTCCTCTTTCTCTTTCCTCCTGCACAATAAGAAGAAGAATCCCTCGACGCCTTCTCCGCCCTCGCTCTGTTCTCTCTTCTCCTCTCCTCGCCTCTGGTCTGCATCCCGTTGATTGCGCAGGTCTATCGTTGATACTTTGTGCAATAATACAAAACACTCGTTTCCCATCTCCTTGTTCTACCGTTCTTGCTTCTTCGTAGCTGGCTGCGACCTGGCAAGCACGACGTCGCCTCGACCTCACCAACCTGCGATTTCATCGTTAGACTGGAGATTCACTCTCGAACTGCGGCGATTTGTACCCAACTGCTTGCTGTCTACATATCGTCATTGAAAAATTCCAGCCCCTAGCTCCCCATACATAATACATCAACAGCAATCATGAAAACCTTTGGCATCCTGTCGGTTGCGGCCGCCGCCCTCAGCGGTGCCCTGTTTGCAACCTCTGTCACGGCGGACCTCCCTCCCATCGTCATCAAGGTAGGCGTTGAACAAACCCCCGTCCCCCTCCCCGCCCCGAGCAGCCAAATGCTGATGGTACGGCTCAGGGGTCTCACTTCTTCTACGAAAACGGAACCGAATTCTTCATCCGCGGTGTTGCCTACCAACAAGATGTCAATTCGAACGGCACGACCTCGACAACTTCGACATTTACGGACCCTCTGGCCGACACAACAGGGTGTACTCGAGACATTCCAGTCCTCCAGGAACTTGGTACAAACGTGATTCGAGTCTATGCTATTAACGCCTCTCTCGATCATTCGGTCTGCATGCAAAAGCTCCAAGATGCAGGCATTTATCTTCTTCAGGATCTTTCCAATCCCTCTTCTTCCATCAATCGCAACGATCCCGAATGGACCACTGATCTCTACGCCGACTATGCTGCGGTCGTTGATGCCCTTGCCAATTACACCAATGTTCTAGGTTTCTTCGCCGGAAACGAGGTTTCGAATGCCGTGAACAACACCGCGGCCAGCGCTTTTGTGAAGGCAGCCGTTCGAGATATGAAAGCTTATATCAAGTCGAAGAACTACAGAACCATCGGTGTAGGGTACGCTACCAATGACGACGCCAATATCCGTATCGACCTGGCACACTATTTCAACTGCGGGGACCAATCCGATGCCATCGATTTCTGGGGCGTCAACATCTACTCATGGTGTGGTGACTCTTCCTTTACGGAATCCGGATACGACCAGAGAACACTGGAGTTTGCAAACTATTCTGTTCCGGCCTTCTTCGCTGAATATGGCTGCAATACCCCATCTCCACGTGAATTTACGGAGGTCCAAGCCATCTATGGCAACCAGATGACTGGAGTATGGTCCGGCGGTATTGTCTACATGTACTTCCAGGAGACGAACAACTTCGGTGGGTCAACGTTCAGCTACACCCATATCCGGTATCTCAGCTAACACTATTATAGGTCTTGTATCAGTCTCCGGTGATCAGGTCTCTAAGCTCGCCGATTTTACGGCCTTGTCAAGCCAATTAGCCTTGGCTACTCCCAGCTTAACCGCCTCCGCCGACTATACTCCGACCAACACGGTCGCACAAGCTTGTCCAGCGACGGGCGCGGATTGGGCAGCAGCCAGCAACCTGCCTCCGATTGCCAATGCCGAGTTGTGCAGTTGTATGGTATCCTCGCTTTCGTGTGTAGCAAATACTGGCCTGTCCGGAAATGAGACTGCCACCTTGTTCAACACGGTTTGTGGTCTAGATGAGAATGCTTGTGCTGGCATCAATGCCAATGCCACAACTGGTGTTTATGGTGCTTATTCCATGTGCGACTCCTCCCAAAAATTATCCTTCGCCTTCGACCAGTACTACCAGTCTCAAGGCAAAGCTTCCACTGCATGCAGCTTCAATAGCAATGCCAAGATCCAATCTGGATCCTCAAGCTCGTCGTGTTCCAGCCTTATTAGTCAAGCAGGCTCTTCTGGCACAGGAACTGTGACAACTGTGCCCACCAAAACTGCCTCATCTTCAAAGAAGAGTGCTGCGGGCGCCGTTATTGTCCCGCGACTAGATGTTGGCTTGTTGCAGCTTGGTGCATATGTCCTAGTTGCCGGAATGGCCGGTGCGGGAATGATTGTACTATAAAATCCTTGGCTTTCAATTTATCTGCGTTGGGCGTCTACTTTCGGGCGTCTATAAAAAATCATGTGACACTATCCATTCATTCATTACCTCTCTTTGAATTCATTCGACGATTCTCAAAAGGCGGTGTACGTCCCTAGGAGCTTTAGGCTTAATTGTATAGTAATCATAGCTCGTAGTATTATTAGAAAATATTGACGTTCATGTACTATGACTCGTGACATTGATTATGATGGAATTTTCGACCTGTAAAGCAACATCCACTACGTCCATTCTGATCTAAAGCCTCAAGAAAGTAACGTATATTCACTTATCCGAATACCAAACATAGATGGATTATCGTCTTACTAGGATGCAACTTATGATGTGTTGCTAGGCCAACCTGGTCAGGTCGAGAATTAAGCTGATGGGGGTAAACATCTCGAAAACAAACTCACAGAGCATAATTATCAGGCGACTATGGCACGGCTTATGGACGATAGCGATGAGGATTTCCCAAATCTGCAGGTCTTATTGGGGGGATCTGAGTCCGTCGTAAAAAGGAAAACACGGAAAGGCTCAAGAGCAGTGGACGAGGAGAAAACCCTCACAGCAATGGACCAGAGGAAAGCGAAGAACGAGTCAGGAGGAACACATATGAAACCCAAAAAGAAAGCATTCGTTCAGGATAAGACGTCGAAGCCTAAAAGAAGGATATTAAAGCAGAGTTCTGATAATCCGCTACTGAGGCCGCTTGCGAACAACAAAATATTAAATTCTGCATCATCGGAGCTGCAAAAATTAGTACCAGCGCGAAGAATGGCGAGTAGAGGTAGGAATTATTCTCAGAAAACAAGCATAGCATCTTCTTCAAAATCTTCACCAAGCCGGCTGGACTCAGAGGGCGGACTGTCGGATTTTATTGTCGATGATAGTTCATTGCTCGACAAAGACGAATCAGAAATAGATATTCCAGCTCCGAGGTCTGCTCGAAGGCTGGTTAGGGGAAGAAGGAGACAGAGCACCTCTGGCGATTCTGATGGGCTTGATTTGCGAATGAGCAGACTAAAGATTGGAGATATTTCTACCGGAATCGACGAGATCCACGGTGTAGAAAGCCCAAAACGGAATGAGGAGCATGAACGAACAAAGAACACGGAACGAGATCAAAAGCTGCAAAATTTGGCAGGGTCCTTGAAAGATGCATCGAGAAGACTCGTAGGAAATCGGGAATCTTGTTCGGATATCGATGGAGACCCATTCATGATCCCAAGTTTGTGAGATTTGACTCTTAGCAAAGGATGTATATAAATGCTAATAGCTTTCTAGCACTCCTTCAGAGAACAAAACTCGAAAGGTATCAAAGGAGACCCGCTTTGCGACACCACCCAGAAGTCCGGAACTGAAGCCCCGACTTCTGATCTCACCTAAAAAACTTCCCCGCGTACCTCTGACTCCTTATCGACCTAGCATGGATGCATTCTGGAGTCAAGATGTCATCAATGACTGGAATGATGAATTTTCGCCCAAAAAAACACCAAGACCACTGCTCCAATCGATTAGAGATCGAGAGAGCAAAATTCCGAACACTTCCACGGCATCGCCGCAAAAGAGAGATTCGGAGAGAAGAGCTCGAGAGGTAAAGAAGGCTTTCTCTCTGGAAAAACAGGAAATTGCTGAATCGTTCTTGGCTGAGCTAGATGCCACGATCACTGGCGGTAGAATCTTAGAAATGACTGCACCTACAGGAGGTATAAAGATCATCTGGAAGAAGTCACTGACGACGACAGCCGGCCGCGCGAACTGGAAACGAGAATCCGTACGACCAAAATTGGGCTCGAGCGAACATACATATCGACATTATGCCTTCATAGAGCTTGCCGACAAAGTCATTGTAGACGAACACCGATTGCTTAACGTCGTGGCACACGAATTCTGCCATTTAGCAAATTACATGATCAGCAATATGAAGACAAACCCACACGGCAAAGAATTCAAGGCCTGGGCCGCCAAATGTTCTCGTCATTTTGGAGATCGTGGGATCGAAGTTACGACTCTACATTCTTATGAGATCGACTACAAGTATATCTGGGAATGTACGAACTGCGCGCTCGAGTTCAAAAGACATTCGAAAAGTATCGACGTTGAAAGACACCGCTGTGGGGGTTGCCGCAGTCTATTGATACAAACCAAGCCTGCACCTCGGAACGGTGGGGGGAAGATGAATGAATACCAGGCGTTTGTGAAGGAGAATATGAAGAAGGTTATGAAGGAGAATCCAGGCAGTCCCCAGAAGGAGATAATGGGGCTTGTTGGGAAAAGGTACCAGAACTATAAAGCTTCAAAGGATTTAAATTCACAGAGCATGGAGAGCGTGGATACTGAAGAAGGCGAAAGCACCACGGTCGAAGGGGAATATCTCGGGCAGGGAGTTATCGAACCTGTGGCAAGAAAACTCGAATTCCTCGACTTGACCAGTCCTTGAGTTTGTAATTCCACCTTGGCCATCAGCGGCTAGGAAAGGCATTTAGGCTGCATTACCTATCTATGGTTGTTGATTGAACACATACTAAAAAAACATCCTAGAATCGCTGAATCAAGGTAACATTTCAACCTAAATCGCTATGATTATCCATTCCCATTCCCATTCATGTCACGTAAACCCAAATCGATAGCTGCCCGTTTTAAGGGCCTAAACTTCATTGAAAAGACCCCAATCCTTGATTTTGAAGGTCTCCCAGATCACCGCAGCATATTCCACCGCATCCTTAATCAACCTCCCTTGCTTCCCGAGTTGCAGATCGACTTCCTCCTCGGTGTACTCCCCTTTGATATGAGGTACATTAATCGTGATCAGGATATCCGTCGACTCCCGCTCCAGGCGGATCAGACTCAAGACAATGGCCGTGAAATCCGGGGTTGGCTTCTTGTTCTCCGGATCCGCTGGCGGGGTTTGCGTGGCAATGAGCGTGTATGCCGGGGTGCCCTCACTAGATCATAGGTACGTGAGTGAGCACGTGATGAGACGAGACGAGACGAGACGAGAAGTGAAGAAAGAGGTTGTTGGTGGGGAAGTGGGCGGGGGGGGGAGAAACTTACGGCAACATGGAGAATTGGGTGGCGCTGGTACTCCAGACTTGGACGGTGTCGGTATCGGAATCAACGATATCTTCTAGATGGGTCGTCAGGGCGGCGCCATCGGTTGCAGCTCCGCTTCCTGCGAGACCAACACGCTCCGTGATGTCGAAGATGATGCTGCTGAAGCCGTCCTTGTCGAGGTACACCTCCTGGTGATCCGGGACCTCTCTTATGGTGCTGGAGAGAGGGGGAGAGAGAGTGTCAGCTATTTTTGAAGGGAGGGAGGGAAATGTGGGTAGCCAGGCTATATTTTCCTTACCTGACGTCTACAAAGGTTGAGGGTAGGTCCACGATAAGGGCGCCCCCCGAAGAGGGGCGTACTTCTGAATGCTGCCATGGGGGTGGGACAATATCAGGTTCAAGAAGCGGCTGACAGTCCTACTGGCTCTCAAATACACACGATGGTGATTTCTGTCTCTTGCTGTGTTCAAAATATCAGATGATGCTGTTGTATCCAACTTTGTCGTCACAGCTCGCTTGGTTGGTTACGTGGAGGTGAGTTGTGATTTCTTGCCGTAGGTACCAAGGTGGAGATTGTGTCTCCTGGGTTGTTGACAACACCTAGCTATATGACTAGATAGAAGTAGGGATCTTCGATGTAATAAAGTAGACATAAATTATGTCATAAATTGTTATGTTTCCTTTCCTTCCCTTTGCTTCTCGACCGTTAAGGCATCCGCTTCCTTTCGCTTGGCGTCGCTTAATTATGGCAAGTTTGAAACCCCAAAAAATTGAGAGAACCCAAAAAGAATTAAAAGTTGATCATTGATTGGGATAAAGGTCAAAAAAAGAAAGTCTGAGGAATCAGAAGGTGTTACAAAGATTAGGTGAATGGAGGATTGTGGGCATGAACCACGGTCATCTCTGGTAAAAGGCAAGAAATGAATTCTGAATAGTTTACCCACCTCCGCAAACACCAAAATGCTTGTTTTAATTTATATACCCCCCTCAGCATGTTTGCACTCCGATAGCCACGTGAGTTCCCCGACCACGGACCTACCTAGAGATTAGGAAATACCAACCTAGAACCCCTCGATTCGAACATTGTTTAGATTCAGATCTTTTAGTTTTATACCAGACAAGTAATGCACGAAATACCCATCTAACTTCGTATACATCACTGCGAGGCAGGCGTGAGACGCGGATGAGTAAGCTTCCCTAACTGGGTTTAGTGCATTATTCGGCCTTATTGTGCATATCAATCCATTCTTACCAGCCAGCAGACCCAGCTAAGCATTAAGAGACACGCAGGGAACTCGAGTTTTCCAGCTAGCGCAGGACAAGAGGGTAGAATATCCAGGGGTAGGGAAGAATTCGAATATATCTGGGCATGCCGCCACCATCCAGTGCATGATGCTAAACCATCACCTTCACCCTCTCTCACTTCATGGCCCTTTCTTGCTGGTCGCGCCCAACAACTACGAAAATGACGGCGGGAATTAGAAAGGGTGAGAGCTCTGACGACTTCGACTTGTTCGACAACATCACTCCAGAAGAGGCAGGAGACATCTTCAAATACCTCCAGAGCCGGGCAAAGGACGACGACGACGGGAAGCCACGGATTGCCAAGTCGACCGCTGCCAAAAGGCGGCGAACGGTCAAGGCACGGCATAAGTGAGAGTCTTATCCCCCAAAACATGTGGTATACTATGGCACATACTTACTCCTGGGCCTACCTCAGGTACTTGCATCGGTTTTCAGAAGCACCCCGACGCGGCTGAGTTCCGGGTAGAAGAAGCACTGCAGGGTCTTCCCCTAGCTCTATGAAAATTGAGGCCTGGTCAGGTCACATAACCATATCTGATCATGTTGAGGGCCCCACATTTATGACTGCTGTGCATGAACATGCTCATTCCGTATAGGTGTGAACTTCTGAAAAGCAGTTGAGGTGGTGGAAGAGGAGGTATCACTCAAAGCCCATGCCAAGCAGTGCTACCACTGCTCGTAGAGCCTTGCACCAACAGGGGGCTGGTGGCCATCATCTTAGCAGGCTGTGGAGGTACTCATCAAATGGTGATCTACATAAAGGTAGGCAACTTCTCCATCAACCTCCATCATGTGTATCGTGCGCCCTGTGCCCACCTCGTCATCCCTCCCTGACTGAACCCACTGACTTCCACGAGGCTTTCCTGATCAACAATGATTAGAGATACAGGTGAGTACACTGTGCTTCAAGTGGCCAGCGTAAACTTTTCAGCCAGCATGACCGTATAGTCCCTCTCGGACTAGTCGTGCCATGTTACTATTTCTACTACCTTATCTCCTCTAGCCTTCTCCACCGTGCAGTGCTAAACAAGAAAGCCGTACCGCAGACTTGAGCCTCACAAGGACGGTCTCTGTACTGGTCACAGGAATACTATAGGTCAACCGTATTATTTCTAGGCCCCGACTAGTCCGAGTATCAAGAGGCCTACCAGTACGCAGTCTGTCGTGGCTCAGCATACTTAATAAGTGTGGTGATGACTGCCTAATTAGACCATTCACAGAGGCAGTTATATATATATATATATATATATATATATATACTGATGACCATGCCCATGCCCATGCGCATCCCCTCCCTTCCTGCTGCTCTTCAGCTCCCTCTTCGTCTCCGCTCATCACCACCACCACCACCACCACTACTACTACCATCATCATCCCATTGTTCTATTCCTCCTACTTCGGTCCTGCATAGTCACGTCCACAGAGACCCGTCCGTCCTGGTGCACGGTGTGTGACTCTTGACTACGTTACATGCAACGCAGCTCTACCTAAACACAGACGAGACGTATATAAACTTTACATGGTCCCCAGTTGCAACACCACTCCCCCTCCCCCTCTGATCATCAATTCGGCTCTACTCCTACGCTGCCATAGCAGATCCTAGATCATACCGCGGCTTCCAACCCTCCACCGGTTGTCCCAAACGGCCATGGCATCGGGAACTCTCCACGAGGGCTCCCAGAAGGGAAGCCCGCCGTTTCCAACCAGACAGATGACGATCCTGGGTGAGTTTATTCCACTTCTGCAGGGACAGCGTCCGCAGAGGCACTCTGATATCCTCGACACTGTGTGCTGACCACGGGCGAAGCTCTCTGCAGAATATGCGAACCCATTGCATTTATGTCCATCTTCCCCTACGTCTACTTCATGATCCAGGACTTTGGGGTTGCCAAAGACGCCTCCAGCATCTCAGTCTACGCAGGAATGGTAACTTCAGCTTTTGCGTTCGCAGAATTCTCATCTGGCGTGGCATGGGGCCGGCTGAGCGACAAGATTGGGCGCAAACCAGTCCTTCTCACTGGGCTTGCCGGTACCGCTCTCAGTATGCTGATCTTTGGATTGTCGCCAAACCTCCCTGTAGCATTATTGGCTCGAGCCCTGGGCGGTCTCTTGAATGGGTAAATCCCTTCCGGTCCCTTGCATGTGTATGACGTGGAATCTGACGGCTTTCAGAAATATTGGAGTTTTACAGACGACGGTTGCCGAAATGATCACTGTGAAGGAACATCAACGTAGGTGGTCCGATGAATCATACGAGGTGCGAGAGCCTCTTGCTGACATATCACATAGCCCGCGCATACTCAATCATGCCAACTGTGTGGTGTCTCGGGTGCGTCATTCCCAGGAATTGAATTAATTTGACACCTACAGCCCACTGATTCATGTCCAGTTCTATTCTTGGCCCGGCTCTAGGGGGCGCGCTTGCCCGTCCGGTAAGCACCTATCCGAATGTCTTCGAAGCCGGGACGGTCTGGGAGAGGTTTCCATACCTCCTGCCGAACTTGGTCTGTACCGTCATCGTGGCATGCGGAGTTGTGATCGGGATCTTGTTCCTGGAGGAAACGCACGCGGAAAAGAAGTACCGTCGCGATCCGGGTCTTGAGGCTGGAAGATGGATCATCAGCAAAGTCACACGATGCGCCGAGCCGAAACCCGTGAGCGAGAAGCTGGCCCGCTTCAACGACGAGGTAATGTCGCTGTTGGGTGAGGAGGACTCCCCTCCCGGCTATCGGACAGCGGCTGCAGCCCCAAGTCTTCCATCCACGCCCACATCCGTGTGTTCTGTGCCGAGATCGAAGCCTGCTGTGACAAAGGCATTTACGAGACAGGTTGCGCTGAACATTGTCAGCTACGGCATCTTGGCATAGTAAGCCTTCTACCCGTATTCTTCAAAGATTCGAAAACTGACTTGCGCCCAGCCACACGATGACTTTTGATGCAATGCTCCCGACCCTGCTCAGCACCAAAGCCCCCGAAAATCCAGAACCGTTCAGACTGCCCTTCAAATTCGTCAGTGGATATGGTCTTGATACCAACGAGATTGGAGTCATTCTCTCAGTTCAAGGTCTCTATTCCATGATCGCCACGGTGGTCTTCTTCCCATTCCTAGCTCAAAGAGTTGGGCCTCTCAGACTTTTCAGACTGATTGCTCTTTCTTACCCTGTCCTTTACGTCACTACCCCATACCTCGTTCTACTCCCAGACTATCTCCGAATGGCTGGAGTGTATGGCATAGTGATTTGGAAGTGTACATTTGCCACAATGGCATATCCAAGCAATGCTATTCTTTTAACCAATTCAGCGCCTTCTCTCCTGATGTTGGGAACGATCAATGGCGTCGCGGCGTCAACGGCCAGTCTCTCCAGAGCCTTCGGTCCAACTGTGTCCGGATTCCTCTTCTCGGCTGGTCTTCGTCTCGGCTATTCTGGCCTCGCTTGGTGGTGCAGTGCGATCATTGCCATCGTTGGCGCCGTGATCAGTCTCAGGATGACTGAAAAAGGAGGTCGCATGGATATCGACGAAAAGAACGAAGAAGATCAGGAAATCGGATTTGAGGGACACATTCTCGACCACTGCGCTCCCGAGTCAGCGATTGCAGCCGCCGAACCGCGAGCATCGAATCTGGAAGTCGATCGCGCTCTGCTCGAATGATAGAATGCACAAGCCCACCAACACATCGACGACATTTAACGAATTTCTCTTATCTCTTTCTTAAGTCTCGGGAGGACATCTGTACAAAAATTTTTATCGTTACTACTTTTATTATCTTTGAGAGAGGACACTTGATCTCCAACGTTTTCCTTTATCGAAGAATCTTTTATCGGCTGGCGCAGCGGGTAGAAAAGATAAGGCATTCAAAAGAAGGATTTATGGAGTTATTTCTTTATCTCGATACTGATTATCTTTAGACCTAAGGAAAAGGGATCATGGACCCAGAAAGGAGTTTGGGGGCAAGACCGAAGTGCAGACTTCGTTGATGCTGGACCATTGGTTGGATGCATATTGGAATGGAGCATGGTTCCTGGCGTTGAACCTTCACCTGCTCCTTGGAAGTGTGCCATATCGTATATGTGTCATGGGTGGCGGCTTGTATTATTTATCGGCTGGCTTTATAAACATTGTGAATCTCAGCCCTGATGAGGACATATTGGAGAATTGTGAAGGTTCTATAGATAGGACATGTTGGTTTGTATGCGTGCAGGCGTATCGAGGTTCCCTCATGTCTCCCCCAACTCTCCCATTGCTGTCCCGCCAGCGATAATATCTTCCTTATGCTTCCCCTCCCCCCCTTCTCCCCCCTTCCGTCTTTACTCGATACCTACACATAATATTCTTCTGCCACGCCGCCGTTCTCCTATGCCCACCCCCCGCGCCAGCCTCAAACACGCTCTCTCATTGGCCCAAGCTCTTATCACGAGCATTTCTCTCCAGGCTTATCTGTGCCGAAGCGAACATCCCGCGCTACATGAGGACTTTCTTTTTCTTTTTCTACGTGCATTTGACTTCGACATGGGGGTGTGCTCCGTTGAAGGTTATGTGGACTCATGTTGATACTGCTACTCCAAGAAGCTTCTTCGTCTTCCGCTACCTCTCCTCGATCTCCCCCTTTTCGCAACCATTGAGGCAGGCAGACAGGTGCCCGCCCGAGTTGGACGACAGCATCACGCACGCCCGACGCTTGCTTCCCTAAGGCTGAGCCAGAGAGCTGAGATCGACACAAGTATACACCATGACCACGAGGCAACCGAATCGATAGCCATCGATCCATCATCGTACATGCGCTATATTCCACGGCGGGAATCGAACCACATTGCCTACATCGCGATTATACATACATACATACATACATACATACATATATATATATATATCTCTCTCTGTGTGTATGTGTGTATGCGCCGGAACAAGAGAAGGGAATCAGAGATATATAGAAGACAGGAGAATGAAACCGGACACCTCTCCTTCAACAGGCTCAGGTGCGGGAGGGTTGAGCACACCTCATCCGAGTAAACGCGCACGGCACGCCTCTCCTGATCATGGCAATAGCAGTCCCCGAACCGCTGAGGAATCGACTGGAAATGCGGATGATATGAGCATAGATACTTCCGTTGGCATACTGAATTCCGGAAGCGGGAATGAGCCTGGGAGTGCCAAGGAGGGGAAAGGTGGTGGGAAAGCAGGACAAAGTAGTAATTTCCGGAACGTAAGTGCTTGTAATCGCTGTCGATTACGGAAGAATCGATGTGATCAGAGACTGCCGAGCTGTAAGAGCTGTGAGAAGGCGAACATGAAGTGTGTGGGCTATGATCCGATTACGAAGAGAGAGATACCTAGGAGGTAAGTTTGAGTTTTGATCCCCCTTCTCATTTCTAGATAGAGATAGAGGGAGATTTTGATGATATAGCTATGTCTACTATCTCGAAACCCGCATCAACTATCTCGAGAACCTCCTCCTCGAAAACTCCATCCCCTTCTCCCCCGCCGAGATCTTGGATCAAGCATCACGCCCGGGCCCCGATCCTAATGCCGTCCAGACGCCCAGCGATGATGGCCGTACCTCATATAGCGGAAGTGATTTCCCTCTCACGCATAAGCAACCGCAAGAGGTAGCATGGAATAAGAAACAAGATGAGTCGGAAAAACTCAATAAACTCGTCTCAAATATTGGTAATGTTTCTGTACAAGGAGCTTCGGATGCAAGATACCTAGGTTCTACGTCAGGGATCTCGTTTGCGAGAGTGGTGTTCGCGGCTGTGAAATCGTCCGTTTCTGGGACCAATAGTGAGAAGAGTGGTGTGCGCCCTTCCAAACCTGATGCTGCCAAAGCTGTTGGAACGGGGACATCCATGCGTGATTCTTTTTTCGGATTACATACTAAACCCACCATCAAACAAGCTCCTTTTCCTGACAAGGAAGTGGGCAAGAGGCTGGTGGAATTATATTTCGAGCATGCGAATCCGCAAATTCCGATTCTGCACAGAGGGGAGTTTATGAAGATGTTCGAGTTGGCCTATGTGGAGGGAGAGGGACGGGTGAGGACTCCTAAAGAATTGTATATGTTGAATATTGTGTTTGCGATTGGATCGGGGATTTTCTTGGGGGATTCGGAGAGGGACGGCGAGGAGAAGAGTCCTGAGAAGTCGAGGAAACGTTTCACTGGGAAGCAAGGTCAGCCGGAGGAATATCACGCCTCTGCTATTGTGCATCTAGAGTCTTGCCTTAGCTCACCAAGCTCGATTGATGGGTTTGGTGGAGGATTGGAAGAGCTACAGGCTGTTTTATTACTCGCAGGGTTTGCTTTGTTAAGACCTGTTGCGCCGGGATTGTGGTATATTATCGGTGTAGCAGTACGGCTCGCTGTGGATTTGGGACTTCATTATGAGGATGGGAAGGATATCGATGTTGGGCTTGAGGAGGTTTCGGAAGACGTGAAAAGAGAGGATAGTGATTTGGCACAATTACAGCGAGAACGAAGTGCTCGAGAGAGAGGCCGCCGAGAATGGATTCGAGATTTCAGGCGAAGGTTATGGTGGTGTACGTACTCATTTGACCGTCTGGTATCGACTTGTGTTGGCCGTCCATTCGGTGTCACCGATGAAGTTGTCACTACGGAATTTCCCTCCTTACTCGACGACAAATATATCAGTCCAGCAGGCTTTCAAGAACCTCCTGGGGGAGACTCGGAACCGAGTTACAAACATGCAGCCTATCATTACTTCCGACTTCGATTGCTGCAATCTGAGATCTTGCAAGTCCTACAACATCAATTAGCCCAACAAGCAAGAGCTGGAGGATTGAACCAACGGAATTCTTACATGCACATTCAACTGCCCTCATCCTTCCTCTCCAAATTTGACAGTTTCCGCTCTTGGCGCATCGACATAGATAAACGACTGTGGGAATGGAAATCTTCAGCTCCCACGAAACAAGAAACTGGTGTTGCCTTTTCTGTCGAGTTCTTGGAGCTTAATTATTGGCAATGCATAATTATGCTTTATAGACAGAGTTTAAGTGTACCGCCTGTGTTTGAAGGGGAATTCAGTACGACTGAGGAGGTTGACAGTCCAAGTATGCACAACGTCGAATTGAGAGAAGATGAAGAGCGAGTGTTTTTGAAGGTGGCAGAGGCAGGACAGAGAGTTCTGCGATTATATCGACAACTTCACCGTGTGCACCTTGTCAACTACACATTCCTTGCAACTCACCATCTATTCATGGCCGGAATCTCCTTCCTCTACGCAATCTGGCATTCGCCAATTGTGCGCTCCCGCCTTGTATGTCGCTACCCTCTCCTCTCGAATCCCCACTGACCAAAACAGACAATGGATGAAGTCGATTTCACAATTTTAGCCGCGACTTCCGTTCTCGGTGATCTGATAGAGAAATGCCCCCCCGCCGAAGCTTGCCGCGACGCATTTGATCGCATGTCCAAAGCCACAGTGCAAATGTGCATGTCGACAACGGGCTTCTCGTCTTCAGCACAAGGCCTCAACTCTCGCCGAAAAGCATCCCACCATACGCATCCAAACGATTCCAACGGCGGGGATTATTTCAACAAAACAACGTCTATCTCAAGAAGACAAGCAAACCGCGGTCCAACATCTAATTCTAACCCTGGATCCACCGCTGGAAGACCAAAACCGACCTTTGATATGGGTCTCGATAATCTTTTCTCGAACATGCCACCTCAATCTGTACAACGCAACACCCCTTCCACCACTGTGGCCATAAAATCCGAACTCGAACCCTATGCCTCGAACTTACCCACCTCCCCAACAACCTACAACACGCTCTCACCACCCCTCTCCGCACTTGACAACTCCTCCATCGACCCGTCGCTTCTCCCCTCTCCCCAGGGCTACTCCCAACAACCTCAAAATTTCACTTACCCTACCTCAGCCCAAAACCCCGCGCCAAATATCCCATTCTTTCCCATGGATTTCACGTTCGATAACCTGGACGAGAATTCGGGATTGGGAAACGCGACGGGGGACTTTGGGATGGGACTGGGTGTGGGCTTGGATGGTTTAGACTTGGATTTCAATCATGATTTTAGCGAGGGTGGGAATGGGGGTTTAGATTTCTTCGATGGCTTTTTCTTTGGGGGAGCTGGGGGTAATTGATCGATCTTAAGGGGTTAGTTAGGCCTTGGGTTTTCAATCTCGGTTTTGTGTTGCGTTGTGTTTCGGGGATGGGGAAAGCAAGGAAAGGAAAGGAAAGGGAAGGAAAGAATAAAATTATTGGGAGGATTATTTATTACTTGAAGCTCATTTTTAGGTATTTGGGTGGCGAAGGAGGGGGGGGGGAAGGAAGAGAGGCTTTTATTGAGAGGATGAGATGGAAAATCTATCTATCACAAATCCTAAACGAATGTTTCCTCAATAAAAGTAATTCATCCCACAGCAGCCCCGTTTCCAAACTTTCCAGATTTCATCCCATCTTATTTCATCTCCAACCTAGCGATTCATCATCTCGTCTCGAGAGTCTTATTATCCGCATCTTCCCGTCTTTCTCGGGAGCTGGGACATGCCATATGACATGACACGGACGGGTACGAATAAAATTAAGCCGTTATTAATATTGCGACTGTATATATGCAATGCATATAGCCTTCAAGATTGCCATTATTATTTTGGGGGAGGGTAGTGGGGGGG